>ML826075.1:14687-33240 GCA_009831015.1 Picea engelmannii | reverse complement strand
TTGCCTTCTAGGGCAAAAAACCCTAACATAATCTCTACCGTTAGATCTGCAACCTTATAATGAACGGTCCAGATTTACAATGAAATTACAATATACTTTTACAAGGCAATTTTTGCTTCGGGGGCTTTGCCCCCGAACCCCCGTTGAGGGCCCGCTTGCCCCCAGACCCCCCAGTCGGGGGGATATCCCCCTCAGACCCCGCAGAGGGGGTACCCCCCCTCTGCACTCCCCTGCGTGGAAGAGTGTACATACTTCTGGGGTGTAAATACTTCATGGGGTATAAACACGACTGAAAGCAAGGACCTCTGAATCAGGAAGATAATCAGGCTCCACAACCAACATCTCTCTCTCTCTCATCCTTTTAAAGCAAGTACAATAGCCACAACATTCATGGAAATAGTTCATAAGCTACATGGAGTCCCAAAGATTATTGTAAGTGACAGAGATCCAATTTCACTGGAAATTTTTGGATTAAATTATTTTATTGTTTGGGTACTCAATTGGCTCATAGCTTATATTACCATCCTTAATATAATGGGAAAAATCACATTGTGAATAAATGTCTAGAAGGATTTATTCTTTTTTTTACATCTAATAAACATATACAATGGGGCAATTGGTTTCCCTTGGCATAATGGTGGTACAACACATCCTTCCATACTTCATAAAAAATGTCCCCATTTATGGCACTTTATAGATATCATCCTCCATCCATCACATCTCCCTTGAAAGGGACTACAAAGGTTAAGGTAGTGGAGGACCACATAGAGCACCAACAAGAGGTCTCAAACTATTTAAGGACAACTTGGTTATAGCACAAAATAGGATGAAACAACAAGCAGATCAACATCGCAACGAAAGGGAATTTGAAGTGGGGGATTGGGTATTTTTTAGGCTACAACCATATAAACAGATGTCCCTCAAGCAAAAAAAGAACGATAATAAATTAGCACCCAAATATTATGGCCCCTATAAGGTCTTGCAAAGGATTGTAAGTATAGCTTACAAATTGGAGTTGCCTCCATCTTCATGTGTACAACCAATCTTCCATGTTTCTTGATTAAAGAACGTAATTGATGAAAATATCCCACTCCAAACTATTTTTCCAGAGATTAATGAAGAAGGGGAAATCATACTAGAACTAGAAAAAATCCTTCAAACAAGGATTAAGCAACTACAAAATCAAGCAATTATTGAGTACCTCATGAAATGCAAGAACCTACCAGTGGAGGTGACGACTTGGGAAGATGAGTTCTTCATGAAGAAACATCTACAGTTAGTTGAGTGTTGAGGACAATACTTATTTGAATGGGAGGGGCATGTTAATCCCTAGACAAAGCCACGTGCTATGTATAAAATTCGTTACTAAGCCCCTAGATATTGAATTATTACAATTCTAGTGTAATACTAGTAGGTCGGCTAGAACCCTTAAATGCACCCTTTCATTATAATTGTACCCTTTGTCTCCTATATACATACCAAGGAGACCTAGTCTTAGGATCATCTTATCTCATCTTATATTGTATTTTGAATTGGATAGATTGTAAAAGGAGGTTGCCCCCTTGAAGTGGACTATATTCATAGACTTTTTACTATTTTTAAGGCATTGGATCATAACAATTATTGATGTGCAGTGGGTAGACCGGGGTTAATCATTAATAAACCAAAAAAACACTTAGACATCGGCCCTTTCGGCATCACCTATAAGCAGGTGAAGTCTTACCTAAGGCATCTAGAGGGGCTGCAGGAACCAAGTTTCTATAGTAGGGGGAAATGAGGCATTCAACATAACCATACTATTCATCTATTGTGTGCGTAGTTTTGATTACTTAACCTTTAATTGTCATGCAATATACCCTATGTGTGACATTACTCCACTTAACATTAATTCACTCGTCATTATCTTAAGTGTGTATGATCATATCAGCATATATTAGTGACATCTTCAAAATACTAAATATTTACCATCATCGCACAGTAACCATAAATAGTAAACACATATATACTAACCATCCATCATATGCATTAGAAACATAACACACAAAAGCAACACATCATGACACAAGGTTTTAACGTGGTTCACCCTAAACTGGGATATGTCCACAATGGTTGGCTTCTTATTTTATTCATTCACAATATCCTTACAGTTGCACACTACACTTACAATAAGATATATCAGTTGGCATTACCCAAAAACCTCCCTCGGTCATTCTACTGCAGTGCGAGCCTAAATCCCAAAAACCTCATTCATAACTCAAAACACCCGAACACTTAGCCAAATCTTCACTCTTACATTCTTGACTCTCTCCTCATCCTCCTCTTCTACCAAAACCCATAATATATTTACAGTATTTCATTAGGGCTAAGACCGTTACAACATGGTTATAAAGTGGACAAATTGTCCCAAAACTTCCTAACTAACTCTCATTTCTTGCACGTTGACTCCTGATAATTCAGTAGCTACTTTCCATGCATGTTGCTATTTTTCCAAAATGTCGTGCAATTTGTTTCTGCATGATTCCCAAAACTTATCCAAAACAACCTGCTCCATTAGGCCCCCAATACTAACATGTGGCTCGTCCCGAGCCACTTCAGGTATGCTTCCATGTTTCCATGAACTTATGTAGTGTATCGTTGGTCATTACAACTTTTTCCCTGACTTGTGCTTCTTGTTGTACAATTTCCTCGGTCATTTCCATAGGTAAGTGAGTCTTAAAGGTTTCATCGGTTTCCTGTGTTACTTGCTTGACCTTTCCTTGAGTGGTTGCTAACTCCACGGTCAACTTATAGGCTTCTTCTTGCAATACCTCAATATTTTGCGCAGGATCTTGTTGCTCTTCCCTTAGATGATTTATTTCTGAATATAGCTTCTTGATTTTAGCCATTGTTGTTACCACCTCTGTTGACGGTAATGTACTAATTACTTCTTTGAACTTATTTTCCTTATCATGCGTAGCATGTATCTTCTGCCCAATCTCTTGCAGCTCCACATCTTCAGTCAGTTGTGTCCAAATGCATGTTCTTTCTTCATATATCTTAGCACATTCTACTTCCATACTCTTGATGTTCTTTATGCTTGTGGTGGCCATATTTTCGTGTTTCTCCCTTTCCTCTGAGGGAGTGCTTGGCATTTGTCATGTCTCTAAGTCGATGATCTTTATTCAGAAGCCCTGAATGGCTTTGCTCATCTTTTTCACATGTTCCTCCAATGGGGCATCTTCTTCCCTTAGCACTTCTAGAATAATGTTATAGACCCCTTCAACCGCCTATTTGACTCTCTATGCCTTATGTGTTGCCTCATCTCGTTCTTGCTTGAGTTGGTCATATTCTACTTGCAGCATGTCCTTATTTGTAACTATATTTGTCAGCTCTAATGAGATCTAAACTACACGCACTTGAAGTTCCTCTGTCATGCTTGATTGTAAGCCATACTAAATTTCTATAGGCAACTAATATACCACTAAGTCAATATAACTTAGTGCCTTGGCTCGCTCTTTCAATTATGCCACGGGGAAATCTAAGGCTCTTATCATTAACTTCATTGCACATCTTTATCTTGATATGACAGATGTCATATGTTTCACCTCATCTCTCTGCAATTCTTTCTCTACTTGCACTTTTTGTAATGTTTGTAATGAAAGCAAGTTTTGTGGTCTCCAAAAAATGTCACAATGCAGTAATGTGTGCTTGCATATCCGAATTCATTTCTTCTTGTTGTTTTGTCGTGCGCTCAAAATATTCATCTGTTGATTCCTTAACTTGGTCTGCAATCTTATCCAAATCATCTTCTGTGAGGGCTTGAATGGATAGTTCCCTTACAGCTTTCTTTTTCTTGCGCTAGGTGGTTTCTTTCCCTATGTCTTTGTATTTTCTCTTCTCTCCTATGTGCGGGATTGTCTTTTGTATTTTTCTACCTGCGTCATTTCCTTTTTCTTGTTCTTCTCCTTATTCTTCATCATCATCTACATCTTGTACGTTCGGATTTTGTTTCTCTGGTTGCTATGTATCTATCCTTGGGATCTTCCAATCATCGGCCCAATCTTCCATAATGTGTCCCATCTCTTCCTTAGTTAACCTGTACCGTGTGGGAAACCATTCCTGATTTGGGTCCTTTTTCACTTGCATATACATGTGATGGCATCCTGCCTTAAATTGTGCAACTGGCTTGTATACTTCGAACACTTGTGGTGGTATGCATGGCGTACTCTAAATGCTTGTCTGAATCATTTCCTTTTATATATAAAAAAACAACATTATTGTCTAACTATTGCACCTTGTATGTAGTATGCCATAAGTTCTGACATATTGCGGCTAGGGATGGCTTATCTTTTACTCCCAAAAATTGTGTATCATCCAGCTCCCTCCATGTTGATAATGCAATTAGAATTAAGATCCATGCGTAGTGAAATTTGGTCCCTTTATTATTGTGCCTCTTTACAATTGATCAAGAAATGGTTGAGAAACAATTTCGCCCAGTTCATCTGCACGCCCTCAATGCACTTCTTGGTTGTCGTTATTACTGTCTTTGGTACTTGGTCCCTCTGACACATCCTTAACAATTTACAAGCTAATACTTGTGTCGCAAATCTCACTTTAGGGTCGCATATGCGTGATACATCTAAACCGTTATGTCCTCAAAATGTATGAAACTTTTCTTTCATGTTCTTTGATAGAGCCTTCTCATTCTTTTTTTCTGAAAATATCAGTGAAGGGTCCTCCCCTTTCAACAATAGTCTAGTAATGCACACAATCAAGTATGTATCAATTGAGATTGACCTATCGATCCATAAGTAACCTCTATGTACACATATCAACAACATCTTCGTGCATGTGTTAATATCTACGCTCCACCTGAAGTGTGGTATGTCGAACAAGTTTAGAATGCCATCTTTCTACAACCTTGTTGCCCATATATTTGGATCTATCACAACCATCTATGTCTCTGCACTGAGGTACCTCTTCAAATACTTGCTCGGCGCTAGTTCCAGAAATTTCTTCACGTCCGTAATATCATGGTCTACCTACTTTAAACTTGGTATCAATCCTAACATATCTTCCTCCACGATCACTCCAGGTGGGATTTTTGGCTCCACAAGCTCATACTTAGCATCTTTCAAAAATTTGACTGGCTTCATTGTATCCTTCCTTGGTGATATGTAATCTCTTGGAAATCTCGGCTCTGATGAGGATGCTCCTGGAATATCTTCCTATATTGGTACTATCGACGACTTACTGCATTGTTTCTTTGGTGTTGATGCAGATGTCGTTGTTTCCTTGGGTGGTTTCATTGTTCTCTATGACTCTTCTCTACAACTAACTTCTTCGGCTCTGCTCTTCTTTCACTTGGCTCTACGCTCTCTACTTTCATTGCTCTCTATGGAAATGCAAATAAAAATACTTTTTCATGTTTGACCCTTCAACTACTTTTATCTCTCGGTTGCTATTTATTTCTAAATTCATTCGCACTCGAACTTATGGTCTAATCCACTTGCCTTAATGCTTCATTAGATTCATATATTCAACGAATTATACGTTAGATTCTCCAAACTGTTGAAATATTCTTGTCTATCTTCATTTACGGCTATGCAGTGCCACTGCTTTGTCGTCATGTTTGCTATTTATGGCATGTCCCGTCATGGATATTCTTAAATTATTTTCCCGCTTTCTTCATATGCCCCTGTCGCATCCCAATATTCCTTCTTGCACATGCATCCTCCCTGTTTACTTCATCTCTGAGACACTAGTTGACTTAATTGTTTGAACAATACTTCTATGCTTCCTTCCAACCTTTTGTCTCTTACTTTGAACACTTTTGATTATTTTTTCTTCTTTTGTTTACTTTTTTTTTTCTACCTACACTATAATACACTATGGTACACATTTTGTGTAGTTCAAACAAGTGCACAAAAGCACGGCTGTCCCTATACAGTTTTAGCCTACTTCCGTTAACCAGTCCTTCCATAACTTCTCCATCTAATTCTCCAGTTGAACAGCACCTGCTTATGTCACATACTAGATCACTTATGGGCCTAACCAATGCATCTGGAACTTCCCTAGATGTTGCAGAAACTTGTTGTCATAAAGTAACACTAAGTCTCACGTCTGAAATTTCTTCTGCTTGATATGTCTGTCATTCTAATATTTCCCTGCGCTTTCTATACCTGTTGATGGAAACCCGTGATAAAATGATCCTCTTATAGTTCCATTAGTTCTGACAATCTATTTTCCACTACGCCTAAATCTGTAAGCTTTGCCATCGCAGCAATGCGCAGACTTGGTACAATAAACTCCATCAGCATAACAGCATCTTGTCCATACATCAACCTGAATGGAGTATGTCATGTCAGCTTCTTTCATGTGGTCCTATATTCCCATAATACTATTGGAATCTTCAAGTCCCAGACATCTCAAATTACGTTGCAAACCTTTGTCAGTGCATGTTCCAGAATCTTATTGAAGGCTTCTACTGTGCCATTTTCCTGGGATGGTATGGTGTACTCTTTTGATGATGGATATGAAATTCCTATGTTAATGTTGCAATAGTCTTATTTAGAAAGTGAGTTCCTTGATCACTCATAAGTATTCTTGGGCATTCAAACCTTGTGACTACCTTTTCGAATAAAAATCATGCAACTGTCTCCACACTGCAGTCTCTGACTAGTTTTTCCTTGGCCCATCTAGTTATATAGTTTGTCGCAGTAATAATGTACCTATCTCTCAATCTCTTAGCCAGTGGGTTAATCAACCCAACAAATTCCACTTCCCATTTGTCAAATTCTTGTAATGTCATTTGTGGAACTAAGGGCATTTCATCTCTCCTAGAGGGCTTCCCAACTCTCTGACAAACGTCACAACTCTGACAGATTTATTTAGCATCTTTATGCAAGGTAGACCACCATAATCTTGTGTGCAGAATATTCTAGGTTGTTTCTTTTCCTTTGTAGTGACCTCATGCAACCCCTTTATGTGCCTCGGACAATAGCATGTTTCTTTCATGCTCCAATACACAACGTCGTAGAATATCGTCTGCGCTTAACTTGTATAGACTTCCTGCTATCAGCTGGTAGTCTATTACCTTCAGTACAAGTTGCTTCTTTTGTGCCACTATGAAGTCTAATGGGGCTACTCTTATGCTCAAAAACTGAACTATTTCTACAAAATAGTCATCCACCATCTAAATTCCAAATAAGTGCACATCTGGTAAACTACCATCCAAGTTGCATGCATCTTCTCCTGATAGTATGTGCGACAAATAATTTAGTCCTGAGTTAAAATTTCCTAGTTTCATGATCAACTCGAAGTCATATTCCTGGAACAATAATAACCATTTGCGTATTCTACCCCCCAACACTGGCTTGTTAACTAGGTATCTCAACGCATAGTGGTTTGTATACATTTTGAAGTGAGATCCAAGTATGTAATGTCTAAACGTCTGCAAGGCATACACCATCACCAAACCTTCTCATTCTATCATAGTACAATTCTACTCTATAGATGATAACTTCTTGTTGGTAAATGCAATCAGGTGGTCTAACTCTCCTTCACCTAGTTGTGACAAAACTGCTCTCAATGTTATCGATGATGCATCCACATGAACATGAAATTTCTGGCTCTAGTTAGGAAAAACTAGAATCGGTGCAATGACCATCGTTTGTTTCAATGTATTCACACTCTTCTGACATTCATCATTCCATTGATACTTAACTTCCTTCTTCAGCAACTTCTCTGTAGGAGTTGTGATCTTCTCATATCCTTTGATGAATTTTCGATAATATCATGTATGACCCAGTGTGAATTTCAACTGTCACACTGAAGTTGGTGGTGGAAAATCAACAATCACAACTATCTTTTCAAGATCCATTAACAATCCCAGTTTACACACCACATGGCCCAACAAGATTCCAAAAGGTGCACAAAAAATGTATTTCTTCAGATTCAATGAGATCTGGTATTTTTTACACTTATCCAACATTAAGTGCAAAAGTTCAATATGATCTTTCAATAGACTAAATAATGTCCAGTCATCTAAGTACACTTCTAAAAATTTATGAATCAACTCTTTGAAAGTTGCAACAACTACTCTGGAAAATATCGTCGGTGCATTCTTCAACCGAAACAGCATAACTGTGTACTGGTAACAACCCCATTCTATTGCAAATATCATCTTATATATTTATTCTTACGCAATCATGATATGGTAGTATCCTGAGAATCCATCCATAAAAGAGTAAGCCTCTTGACCCCCTACATTCTCTAATACTTCATCAGTAAAAGACGTAGGAAAAAGGTTGTGTAAACATGCATCGTTCAACTTTCTCAAATCTATGCATATCATGATTCCTCTTGTCTTCTTGTATTGGACTACCACTTGGATAATCCATTCCTATTCTTCAACAGGTTCTATGATTCCAGCCTCTAACATTCTATCTATCTTTGTTCTTACCTTCTGTTTATATTTCGGGTTCATTATATAAGGTCTCTGCTTCACATATTTGGAATCTGGTTTCAGTGGAATCTTCATTTCTCCTAATTCTCCAGTGATTCCTTTCATCTCTGAGAATGTCAATGGAAATAGATCCCAGTAGTCATGTAGTAAGCCATAAATATTCTCAATTGTTTCCTCGCTCCAATATTCTCCTATGTGCGCAAACTTAGGCTTATCTTTTGTACCAATGTTCACTTTGCGCATTCTTAGGGGCTTTGCATATATCGCTAACTCAAGCTATGGTCCCTCTCCTATGTGCTCCCCTTCAGTCTCTGATATCTACAAATTCCTTGGATATTCCTTGTTTTGGGCTTCTTCTGTGACATTATAGCAATTCAAGACCTCTTCAACTATCACAGTGACTATAAGCGCACTATACAAAGGTGTTGATCCCAACAAGTCCTCTGATGAAAAATTCTTGTTCTTGATTACCTGCAAGGCTAATTCAATCAACGGATTAATAATTTCAAAACTGAATGTTACCATGAAGTTCATGGTCAACTCTTCCCAATCTCTTGTCCCTCTATGCACTTCTAGTTCGATGTACCAATTCTTGGCAATTATGTCCAGAGTATGCACAAATAAGTGAGTCCATTCTTGTTTTGGTATTGATATCCACTGTGTCGTACACTTCGTAACATCATCTACTGGAGAAATTAATCCACTATACTTCGGCATGATACTTGCATTCTTTGTCCTAAATCTAACTTGTAATAACCTCTTGCACTGCAACCAATCTTTAATGCCATGTTTTTTGCGTAGCCCACCATCGCGTAGGAGTTGCTTTCATCGCAACATCCAAAGCTAATAATAATTCTTGTTCTGATATCTGCAACTCAAACTCTCTTATAAAAAAATTACATTAGCTAATCCATCATACCTTGGAGGTTCGACTATTTCAGTTCCAATCCATCTCAATGCACAAGTAATTTGAGCACACTTCCTTGTCGATACTTCATGTAGTCTTTGTTGCCAATTCTCTAGAGCATCTTTTGAGTCTAATGCACATGAGTTGATACTCCTCCAACTAAGTACGTCTTCAGCTGTAAGATTCACGTAATCATCCATTCATGCAGTCATATTATACAGATTATCAATTTCTTTTTTCTTTGTTGGTTCTACATACCTTCATCCTTCAATGGGGTCTAACGGCGCAGTCACCTTCAAGTATTCCACTTTGAATACCATCTGTCTCTTTTTCAGGTCAATGATTGTGTGATTATCAAATTCCCAATCAAGTCCCAATAGTGTTGGATAAGGTATATTGCCATCTATTATGTCGATCACTTCGAATGTAACGACCCTAGTTGGATAAATGTTCAAGAATTATAAAGTCAAAATTAATTAGGGGATTAATTGTGTTAACAAAGTATTAATTAAACAAAGATGATTTAATGATATTAATTAAGTGAGTTATTAATTAATTAAAGGATATAATTGTGATTAATTAATTAATAATTTAACTACAAACTACATTTAATAACTTGTGTAATGGATTTAAGAGATTAATGGTATATGATACAAAAGGGTTGCATATGCAACAAGGGATAGCCTATGAATCCCGAGAAGATAAAAACATTAAAGGAAGGACTAGGGACGAGGACGAGGGCAGGTAAAGACATAAATGCATGAGTCGGTGAAGGAGGAATAAGGGAGGTAGGGAGGTTTACGACAGGGGCATTGGAAGGAGGATGGATTCTGGGAGGATTGGGAGATTTGCAGGGAGCAGTAGAGTTCTGGTTGTGGCACTTTTGATCAGTTGAGGCACCGGGTTGCTGGAGGTTTTGGGCACGGGGGCCAGGATATCCATAGATATCTTGGAGCTAGCTAGTTTTTCCTAGTTGGCAGGGAGGACAGTAGGTTTGGGCAGTTATTCTTTGTTTGTGGCTGGGTTGGTCTGTGTATCAGGTAGCAGGAAGGCAACAGCAAGGCAGCAAGGCAACAGAAATTAGCATCAGAACCAGGTAATCTGTTAAACTATGTGTTTATTTCATTCTTCCATGAATACATTATTCATTGATAAATTTAAGTTACTGAAGTTGCTATTATGAAGATTGTTGTTATGTTATGAAGTTATTATCTCAGTTCATGAAATAAATTGCTTATGAAAGTAAATGATGTTTAGAAATATTTGGTTGTTACATATGGTATCAGAGCGTCTTAGTTCGAAATCTGGGCCTAAGGGCCAAAACCCCAAATGCTAACTCCAGCCACGCTTAACCTGTAAGCAAAACATGTCATTTCCGTTTTAGTAGATTGCGTCAAGCAACATTCAGCTGACCCAATATGACTGATACAGTATCGAAAAATATACTCAAGATAGCACCCCTACATTATCCAAGCAAATGGTCTCATATATATCACAAGCAACCGTTTTAGGTAATACCCTTTTACTGGATCATAAATGGCTAATACAGTCTTAGCCTGAATATTCAAAGGAACGCCCTTTAAAATAGTGGCAGCAAACCAGATGGTTTGAAGGATCACTTCCCACAAAATGGCTACCCTTAAAGCAGCCTGATAAAGCTATTAAGCACGAAAAAGAGAGTTGATAATTTAATTTTATTTGAGCAATACTTGTCAATGAAGTTTCGAGTAAAATAGACACCTGAAATCGATGAAAATGTCGAGGGGAGCTTCTATCTAAGGCTTGAAGTTGGCAAGATTCAATAACTACATGAATTATACTATATAAAATGCAATAAGACTTTAGCAAGACCTTGAAAAGGCCTACTTCATCTCGAACTTACCTAAATAAGGAACTGCCAATGCGCAGTTGGAAAAAGGAAATTTTGAAGACTTGTATTGCGCGGAAATGGTGTAAACTACTTGCCTGTATTAGCCTCGGTGAATTTTAATAATGAAAATCTCAGGAACTATAGGCCCATACAAATTTTAACCGTGCCAAAGAGAGCAATTTTTACACTGCGTAATGTTCATGCAGCTATCATTATCCCAAAGGAGAGTTGTCTATTATGTAGGAGAACGGATCTGAGCCGTCATATCTCGGGCAGATACCCGACAGCCGTCGGATCTACATGGAGTTGCGAGGGAGTTAAGTCCTCGAGGACAGAAGGAGAAATCTCGATGACAGGTGTGAAGGCATCGGGATATCAGCGTTCGTGAAATCGAGATTCACGAGGTCGAGGAAGTCGAGACATTTTAAGTCTCAAAATAGCGGGAACGATCTGGACCGTCCATTTGAGGAGACACATGGCAGAGATCGAACGACCCATCGGAATATCAGCTACCGGGGTTTTGAGTTGACAGAGGATTTATGTCACCGGAGCATCGAAAACTCCGAAACAACGAGAGGCGATCAGGACCGTCCGTTGTTGGGACGTGTGGCAGTGATCGGAGCCATCGGGAAAGGTCCCGACAGGAGGTCGTCCATCGGGTCATTACGAATCGGGAAATCGCGGATCCCGTGGACGAGTGGTCCTTGCAGTTCGGAAACGTGAGGCCCGATTCTCCAAAAAGTGGAAAGCTCCGTAGTGGAAGCCAGATGTCATCGCGGATCGGGATATCAAGACTCCTGGGAACATAGCAACAAGAGTTGTGAAATCGCGAAACGCGATTTCCCGATGGGCCAAGGGACAGCGGGGCCCGCGGAAGGGTCAATGGTGGACAGGTGGCAGATTGCATCATGGATCGGGATATCGCGAGTTCAGTGAACAAAATATCCATGCACTACGAAATCGCGAACCCCGAAAACGCGACGTAATTAACTTAACTCTTAAACCTTCATTAAAAAGAATTAATTAATTGATGTTTTAATTAAGACTTAATCACATCGCGAAATCGGAGATCGGGGTTTCGTGATTCAATTTACATAGATCATTTGTTACGAAAAGCCCCGAATCCTGATTTCTTTAGACATTAAATGAAAAACTCGCAAATTTAAAGTTATAACCCGCTTTAAATAAAAATTTAAAGGGGCGCTAAAAATTTATATTTTGTAAATTTTTAACCATTCATTGTCCAAAAGTAAACAATAAATGGCATCGCAAATTTTAGAAGTGATGAAACTCTTTCTTGAGAAGGAACGAAACCCCGATGGGGAGCCATAAGGCAGCGGTCACACCAGAGAAGGTCACATGAACCTCGGTATAGCCGGAAGAGGCTAACGCGCAAGGAAGAGGCATATCGGGTATCGGGATATCGGGAATCTTGTAGATACGAGGTTCATACATTTCGGCATTGCGATGTCCGGAACCCCGATGGGGGGGAACAAAGTTGTGGCCTTGTCGGATAATGGTCATATGGGCCAAGGGCTTAGCCAGGAGGGCTAACGCACAAAGCATCGTATCGGTAGATCGATGATCGGGAGATTGTGAGGACAGAGGTTCGTGACAGCGAGAGTCGCGAAACCCCGAATCCCGACAGGGAGTATGACTGCGGTCACATAGGAGAGGTCGTGGGGACCACGAGCTTAGCTTGGAGGGATAATGCGATAAGATCATATCGGGGATCGGAGAATCGTGAGTCCTAAGGACTTGTGAGGTTCAACATTTGGAACCCCGAAACTCTGATGTAGCACAGGGCTGGGGTCACATGGAACTGCAGTCATATAAGACGGATGTCTAGCCTGGAAGGCTAGTACATAAAGTGTCGTATCGATGAATCGGCAATCGGGAGTTTAAAGGAACAAAAATTCTCGACATTGGGGATTACAAAACCCCGAAGCCCGATAAACAGGATTCCTGTGGGGAATTTGGGCGCAGTCCGGGGCAGAGGCCGTGAAGAAATAGGAAAGACCTGTGGGTCGGATATTGACCAATGATTCCCGGGGAAATCCAAAGAGTCGCTTCGGCTCGGTTGATGAAATTGAACGACCCTATGAGCAGGAGGTCGGGAGAAGACCCTGCGGGGTAATAGAAGGACCTCATCTGCGTCAGGTGGTACCGGGCATAGGAAACCCCGAAACCCGAAACTAAGTCGGGAAATTTCACGGTTATGTACAGAAGGTCGTGGGCAATTCGGAAAGACAACGTATATGCATACATATATACACATATAACAACATGTATACATCGATGAATGAATTTATAAATACAAATGAAATAAATTGAAAGCAAAATGCCAAAATCCGTACAGGGCTGGAATTACAAGCAAATCATTTTTATTTCGCACTGCAAAAAAAAAAATAGGATATTACCATTCATTACCATAGCATAAGGAGGGTTTATGCAAATTCTTGACTCAATCAACTCAGCGTTCTTCATGAAGGTACTGAATATGTGCACAAGTTGGCGGACTGAACCGTACCCCTTACCATACCTGAGAGCGAACTCTGCAAAGTGTACAGACTTGGGATTGGTTTCCAATATTTTAAAGAGACTGGACTCCAGGTCCTGGATCTTGTCAATAACCATATCAATATACTTTGTTTCTGCAAAATGATCTGGCAGCAGATAAAGCAACACCCAGCGCTAGCAAAGTGCTCAGAACAATGGTGAGGAGGCAAGCCATGGCAGGCGAGATTCTTGGAACCTCAGACCAGAGCTACGGCAAGATCTGTGGTGGAGAAAGAATGACGCGAGGAAAGTCCCAGTGGTTGAGAAGGTGGAGGCAGAGGAAGGACGTGTAGGGATTCGAAGAGCTGACAGGTATAGAATTTTGGGGTTAGATACGAGGGAGCTTGAAGAAGCCAGACGAGCACGTGGAATCCATGTGTGCCCGAATCCATGTGTGTTCGATTATTGATTTTTATATTTTAAAGTGTAAAAATAATTTAAAATAAATTAAATAATTTAGTATAAATAATTTATATATAAATAAAGGTAAAGTTAGTTTAAATTAAAGTAAAGTTAATTTGGGAAAATTAGTGTAATAATGATTTTAAATTAATTATTTTATTTAAGTATAAGGTTGGTCTACCTTAAAGTAATTAATGATGTTAGGGCTTAGACTAGGACAAGCGGGAAGGAGGTGGCATATGCGCTAGGAAGTGACGAGTAAAGCACAAGGCTAACGTAGCTACAGGGTAAGGGAACCAATAATTCTTTTCGCAAGGGCGAAGAAACCAAGCTTAAACACTTAATCCTAACCTAAACCTAGCCAATCCCCTAATGGAGTAATGTCTGTTTATAGACAAGTAAAGAAAAATTACACCTAACCTTGTTTCTAAGTTTAAGTAGCACCAATTTGAAACGTCCTTGAACTCACCCTAACAACTTTGGGGTGATGTAGGTTAAAGTATACAGGATGGTCAGGACTCGAAGGGGTCAAGGCAGAGGAGCGTCGTCACGGGCACCGCCAACACCACCATCGCCTGAAATAGCCCTCATACTGCGCTCGTTGGAAGCCATTAACGAGACTTTAAAGGGGCGCCAACCGGCAGGGACTGAAGTGGAACTCCCACCGTCTGGAACGGGTAACCCAGAAGCATCAAGGGACTCAAGGGGAGAACTTCCACCTGAAGACATCACACGAGAGTTGCAGAAGATCAAACTTCTGGAGTTTTCCTGAGGTCGCGCCAGTGAACGCGCGGAAGCATGGTTGGAAGGCATGACAAGGTGTTTTGCCTTAAGGGACTATGCGTCCAACTCAAAGGCAAAGATCGTAATTTTTCAGTTAAGAGACAGCGCCTTGAACTGGTGGGGCAACTTGGAAAGACAACTACACCTTACCCCAGACACAGTATCTTGGGAACTTTTCGAGGAGAGGTTCCGAAGAAAATATCTACCAGCTTACTACGAGGAACAACAGGTAGGGGCATTTCATGCCTTAGTACAAGGAAACAAAACTGTAGAAGAATATGAGATCAGGTTTATGGAACTGGTCAAATATGTTTCGTATATGGACAATGACCAACGACAGGCAGAGCGGTTCATCTATGGATTGAACCCGAAGATAAGAGCTATGGTGCGGATGTGGAAACCGTCTTCAGAAGCGGAGGCGGTAGAAAATGTGCGTTACGCGGAAGAACACATGAACTTAACCGGGGGTACAAGACCGACATTTCCGCATCGCCCTGGATTCGTAGGAAAGACCCCGAGGACATTTCCTAGGGGAGGGGGCTCAAGACCACCACCATATGGTAACAGGGTTGTGCCAAGGACAGTAGCTGCAGGGATTTCAATGGTAGCTAGCACAGCATCTCGTTCATCGCCAGCGGTGCAGACAGGTCCACGACCATCTCGGGGAACAGTTAGTAGGGGTAGGGGTTCCAGGGGAAGGAACTCATTTCAGAGACAATCACATAACAGTGCACCGGTTCAATCTCGTATTACCTGTTGGAGGTGCAAAGGACCCCATTACCAACGAGACTGCCCAGAGTTACAATCAGGGTTTGTGCATAGAGAGGGAAAGGCACCGATGGGGAGATCAAGTGGCAGCCACAAGATTTACGCAGCGGTTGATAACCACCAGGCCGAACATCAATCCACAGTGGTGGAGTCATCAGGTACGCTAAATTATATCAATGTCAAGATTTTGTTTGATTCTGGTGCGATAGATAGTTTCATTTCACCATCTGCATTAGAAAAGAGTGGGTTGGCAGCCTACGAGCACGATGACTTTAAACAAGTTGAGATGGCTTCAGGGGAAAAACAAGTTGTAGGACCTAGTGTCAATAATTGTATAGTAGACCTAGGAGTGTGCACTACCAGGTTGAAGGTATACGTCACTGCTCTTGGGGAATATGACTTAATCATTGGAATGGATTGGTTAGTAGCTCATCGAGCTTTGGTAGATTGTTTCGCAAAGAGGGTGCTCTGTGTCGATGATGAAGGAAAACCAGTAGAGATCCAGGGTGTACAGAGAAAAGTGTCATTAGGCTTTATATCAACTATGAAGGTCAAGTGATGCTTGAGACAAGGGTGTCAACTTTATGTAGTGGAAGCAGTGAATGAAAGGAAGGGACCCTCATTAGATCAGTACCCAGTATTGTCAGAATTTCAGGATGTTTTTCCGAACAAGTTACCAGGGTTACCTCCTGAGAGGGAGCTTGATTTTACTATTGAGCTAAAACCTGGTGCAGAACCAATATCTAAGACTCTGTATCGGATGACGGCGTCGGAACTTTGTGAATTGCAAATGCAGTTGAAGGAGTTACTAGACTTAGGGATAGTAAGGCCCAGTGTCTCACCTTGGGGCACACCGGTAATTTTTGTAAAGAACAAGGATGGATCCTTACGATTGTGTATAGACTACAGGGACTTGAACCGTGCTACAATGAAAAATAGGTACCCGATGCCACGAATAGATGACCTCTTCGATTAGATGAAAGGAGCAGCAGTATTCTCAAAGATCGATTTGCGATCTGGGTATCATCAGTTAAGGATTAAGGAAGGTGATATCCCAAAAACTGCCTTTCGAACTCGGTTTGGACATTACGAGTTTGTTGTGGTACCTTTCGGATTGACTAATGCACCAACAGTATTCATGAGCCTCATGAACGGCGTATTCCGGAAGTACTTAGATCGATTTGTACAAGTTTTTCTAGATGACATTCTCATCTATTCCAAGAGTGAAAGAGAACACGAGGAACACTTGTGAATAGTGTTGTCTTGCCTTAGAGAGAACAAATTGTATGGGAAGCTGTCGAAGTGTTACTTCTTCTAGAAAGAGATCCACTATTTAGGTCATATCATTTCCGGCGAAGGAATCTCTGTGGACCCAGAAAACGTAAAGGCCATTATGGAATGTCCAGTGCCGAAAAATTCCCATGAGGTGAGAAGCTTCATGGGGCTAGCGGGTTATTACCGGAGATTTGTGGAAGGATTCTCAAAAATAGCGAAACCCATCACCACTTTGCAAGGCAAGGGGGTCAGGTATGAATGGACAAAAGAATGTGATAGTGCATTCATTGAGCTTAATAGGTTACTAACTAGTGCGCCAATTCTACGAGTACCAGATATGGAAAAGGACTTCACGGTCTACATGGATGCCTCGAAACAAGGGTTGGGGGCCGTGCTGATGCAGGATGGAGGAGTGATAGCTTATGCGTCAAGAAAGTTGAAGAAGCACGAAGAGTTATACGCGACTCATGATTTAGAGTTAGCAGCTGTAATGCTAGCTCTGAAACTTTAGAGGCACTATCTTGTGGGGCGAAACTTTGAGCTCAAAACGGACCATCAAAGTTTAAAACATCTCTTTACTCAAAGAAATCTGAATGCCAGGCAAAGGCGATGGAGTGAGTTTATGAGTGAGTACGATTTTTGTATTTCGTACATACAGGGAAAGGAAAATGTGGTCGCAGATGCCTTGAGTAGGAGACCACGTATCTTCTCCTTGGTAACCTTAAAGGTCAATCTGAGGGAACATGTGTTGACACAATTACCAGGAGACAGTTGGTATTTAAAGGCTACTTCAAACCTCCAGTGTGGGAGGCAGTTAGTTCCAAAGTACTAGGGATATAGTTTGGAAACAGACGAACTGTTAAGATATCGAGGAAGGATGTACATCCCTGAGAAAGGGGATATTCGAAGCATCATACTGAGGGAAGCCCATAGGGCACTTTATTGTGCACATCCGGGTGTGAAGAAGATGTACGCAGATATGAAGAAGCTCTTCTTTTGGGTAGGCATGAAGCGCGATGTAGTCCATTTCGTCGCCAAATGCCTAGAGTGTCAACAGGTGAAGGCCGACCACCATCACCCGGCAGGCCTCCTACAACCACATGATGTTCCTATGTCCAAGTGGGAAGTCATCTCTATGGATTTTGTTGTAGGGTTGTCATTCACATCTCATAGACACAATGCCATTCTTGTGATAGTGGATAAGTTAACCAAGAGTGCTCATTTCATTTCGGTTAGAGACACTTACGATGTTACTGATGTGGCCCGAGTGTTCATAAGCGAGGTTATCTGTTTGCACGGGATACCAAAGAAAATTATTTCAGATAGGGATTCCATATTCACTTCTAGGTTTTGGACAAGTTTACAGTCAGCATTGGGGACTCAATTGAACTTAAGCACAACTTATCATCCTGAAACAGACGGGCAAACAGAGAGAGTAAATCAAGTCATGGAAGACATGCTTAGGATGTATGTAATGGATAATCAAACCCAGTGGGAGAAGTACCTACCTTTGGTAGAGTTTGCTTACAATAACAGTTATCAT
>ML826075.1:0-12749 GCA_009831015.1 Picea engelmannii | reverse complement strand
GTGTTAACAAAGTATTAATTAAACAAAGATGATTTAATGATATTAATTAAGTGAGTTATTAATTAATTAAAGGATATAATTGTGATTAATTAATTAATAATTTAACTACAAACTACATTTAATAACTTGCGTAATGGATTTAAGAGATTAATGGTATATGATATAAAAGGGTTGCATATGCAACAAGGGATAGCCTATGAATCCCGTGAAGATAAAAACATTAAAGGAAGGACCAGGGATGAGGACGAGGGCAAGTAAAGACGTAAATGCATGAGCCAGTGAAGGAGGAATAAGAGAGGTAGGGAGGTTTACGGTAGGGGCATTGGAAGGAGGATGGATTCTGGGAGGATTGGGAGATTTGCAGGGAGCAGTAGAGTTCTGGTTGTGGCACTTTTGATCAGTTGAGGCACCGGGTTGCTGGAGGTTTTGGGCACGGGGGCCAGGATATCCATAGATATCTTGGAGCTAGGTAGTTTTTCCTAGTTGGCAGGGAGGAAAGTAGGTTTGGGCATTTATTCTTTGTTTGTGGTTGGGTTGGTCTATGTATCAGGTAGCAGAAAGGCAACAGCAAGGAAGCAAGGCAACAGAAATTAGCATCAGAACCAGGTAATTTGTTAAACTATGTGTTTATTTCATTCTGCCATGAATACATTAGTCATTGATAAATTTAAGTTACTGAAGTTGCTATTATGAAGATTGTTGTTATGTTATGAAGTTATTATCTCAGTTCACGAAATAAATTGCTTATGAAAGTAAATGATGTTTAGAAATATTTGGTTGTTACATCGAAGTCTACTACATTGCGCACTCCATCAATATTAACATTTACTCATGTTAACCTTCCAACTGGAATGATCTTATGTTCATTCGCTAGTCTCAACTGGATGAGAGACCAAATCAACTTTGGTTGGCCCATAATCTCCCAAGTCTGTCTCGATATAACATTTACATCGGACTCCAGATCTAGAATTATATTGTCCATTCCGTAAGCTCCTATCTACGCATTGAGCCTAAACTCCATATTTGTTCACTTCTTACTGTGCACCTGGTTAACTGCTCTATGTGAAACAAGATTCTCTTTTTCTTGGGCACAATGGTCAATCATTCCACGCAGACTACTCAACGTTGATTCATCCTTTATTAAATCTAAGAAACTTCTTAAAAAATTCTTCAAAGTACTTACATTATCAGTTTGTTTCTCTGAATGGTCATAGACTAGAGGCATATCATATATCGATGGTCTATCATACAATTGTGGTGCAGTAAAAGTTGATGTTATCTAGTCTGCTCCCATCAATTATTTTCTTGCTTGCTGGTAGGTTTCTTTCTCTTTCCTTAGATCAAACAATGGTAATGGCTCCACTGCTTTCCTTACCCACTTATGAATTATATTCCCTTGTTTTGTCACATCTACTATGGTTCTTGTTCCTCCGCGCGTAACTGATGATATCTTAGGTTGTTCATCACGCACTTCAGCTGCTATCATTTGTATGTGTTGGTTCTAGTTTTGTTTATGGTTCTAGTTTTGTTTCTGGTTCTAGTTCCCTATTTCTTCTCAGTTTACTATCAGTTGAGGACAATCCTTCATCGCATGGTCCAAGGCTCTACAGTACGTGCATGTCATACATGGATTTAGGCAGTCACACATGAAATATCCCAGTTGATTGCAATTATAACAAATGATTGGTCCTCTTCCTCCTCTACCAAATCCACCTCTTCCTCGTTCTCTGAAGCCTCCTCTACCACATTGATTATAACCTCCTCTTGGGGTATTATATTGTGGACCTCCTCCTTTTGTTGTTGTTATAGCATTTTTTCCCACACTCCATGCATCTTGCTTTGATGGTCTTCCATTTACCTCTTCAAACTCAAGTTCCCCTATTTTTCTCACTCCAGAGTCAAAAATTCAAATTTTTGCACATATACACGGGCCACAGTTAGACAACTCGCATATACGCAGGTGTTGAGGAGTCGTAAATCCCTTTAACTCAACAACGGGAAACCAACCTACCACCGAGGCCCAATTAGACTCTGCAGTGTTTAATGGTGGAATGGTTCTTCGGATCTTGCGATCCGGCCAATTAATCGATGGGCTTTACGTAGTGATTGATAGGATGTCTTCTTGCGAAAAACCCCTCCTTCAGTTCGAACGTTCTCTTTTTGTATTTTCTCTTATAAGTGGGACCGATACAAGATAAATGCTTGTATAGACCAGCTGGGTAACAAAGAGGAAAGGACTTAGACACTGAAGAAGGTTGAGTTAGAGATAACCCTTCTGCTCAAGCATGCAGAGAATGATTCTTACACCTGCAACAAGCCTAGTACTAATACATTAACCTGTTGGTGTTCCAATTATTGACTGAGATACGATTATCGGGAGAAAACATACATGCAATAAACGATGGCAAGAAAAATAGTTTCCTTAACTCTAATCATCAATCACATATTAACGCAATGATTTACTTTTCATCATTAAAGACAAGAACTATGAAAATATTGAATTAGATAACTTATCAACATATTCAGAAGCTCTGACTCATTACAGCATCCATTCATGAGATAAAATGAGAAATAACTCTTCTTCAGATCCAATCACACACACCTTTGATGAAAAACAGAAAAACTTTGTCTCGAGTCCTGAGTAGGACCTCTCAATCAAGGTATCTCTGAAATAGTTCTTTACAATCCAAAGATGAGAGCCTTTGCAAAAAAACCATCAACCTTTAAAACATTCAAAAACCCCCTATTTAACAGAGTTGTAGAGGTTCTCGTCCTTAGGGGACTGAGACTTATTTTTAGGTAATTGTTCGTAAAACAAATTATTAACTTGACTATGACACTGGACTTAATCAGCAAGAGTGGTTCTTATCACACACAAAAGACCACTCTTGTATCTAATATAAGAAAATGTTGGAATTAATCAATTAAAAACTACTACCGCCTCTGAGACAGAACTGATGCATGCGCTGGAGGAACTGACCCGGAAGAAAATAGGCCTCGGAGTGACAGAGCAGATCTCTGTGTTGAGTAATTGCATGCCTGTGAGCTATTGGAGGCCACTGGAGACAAATGGTTGCATGAGCAGATCTCTGCTTGAGGAAGAGGTATTTTGTTGAAGTGTTCTAGAAACAATCTACGTCGACCTGTGACTGAGACTTAACTTTTTGTCTGTGTTTGAGCTTTCGGAAGCTAAGCGCACTCTATCTCGACTGTAACTGGCCCTTCTCCTCACTTTCACTGTGACGAATTGGTTGTGAACAGGACAACGTGGAGGCGGGCGTCCAATAGGAGGACAAGATGTGTGAAGGTGGACGACGTGGATGTAGATGAAGTGGAGGGGAGTGGAGGTGATAGGTGTGAGTGGAGGACAGATGGTGCCCAGTGAGAGGGGCGGTATTGAGAGGCAATCTGGAAGGATCCCGGAGGGGGAGGTAGGCAGTAAGCGAATTAAAGAGGGTGTGGTCTAAAATCCTGAGGAGTCGCCACGTTAGGTAGGGACCGCAGTGGGAAAACCACTTTTCCCAGACCCCCACCATTAAAGGTAGAAAGGTCGAGGGGTCCAGGAAGCGATAAGAACCGTTGATCTGGGGAAAAGGGATGTCATCGAGGCGATCAATGCGGGAGTTAGGCGGAGAACAGGTGGCTAAAGTTGAGCGGTAGAGGGAGTGTGGGAGGAGGTGATGAGGTGACGTGGAGGTGATGCGGTAACGTGGTGTCATATAAGCACGTGATTGCGAAAGTTTTCGAGGGTGGTTTGGGTCAACACCGCTTTTGGGCCTGCAATCCCCCATAAGCTGTCATGTACCCTTCTAACAATACCATGGTTCCAATTGAGGGACCTCTCTAGAAAATTAATGTTCAGGCAGTTTACGTCCCCGCAATGGATTGTGGTTGTCAATCTGATTACAATCTGTGATCTGGGTGATATTCCCTCCTTACCTGTTGCACAAATCAATGGTGCTGGTTGATTTGAGATCAACGGTCCACGATCACTTCGAGAGTTTGGGCTTCGAAAGTTTCAATGCATACTTCTTACCATCCTTCGGAGTGTCATGTTTCCAAAGTGAGAGATCTGCCTCCACGTGGCCTATGGCTCTGGATGGTCCAGATTCACTTCGGGAGTTCGGGCTTCATAAGTTTTCATATATTTTCTCAGGAAATCTTCCGAAGAGGCATATATCCAAAGTTCGAGATATGTCGTCGCGTGTCCTCGTTGATGGATGGTCCAGATTCACTTCGAAAGTTCAGGCTTCTGGAGTTTCGAATAATGTGCTTGGAATTATCTCAGAGGAAAATCGTCGAAGTGAATGATCTACCTCCATGTTTCCTTGTTGATGAACGGTCCAAATTCACTTTGGGACTTCAGGTGTTCGGGCTTCGGGAATTTATGAATGTCGTGCTTGGAAATATACCGGAGTGGTACGGGCTCGGAGTGATGTGGTGCCCTGATGTCGTATGATGTCACGGCTACTAATGTGTCATGGAAAGGAGGGTGACACGAGTCACGTGGAAATAGGCGAATGACACAACCAAATCGCCTGGAATGAGTGCCATGTGTCATGATTGATGAGTGCCACGTGCTCTGAATGATGAGTGCCACGTGCTCCAGCACTTCGGGCTTCGAGAGTTTTGGACTATGAGGCATGAAGTTTCCTCGTAGTAGTATGGGCCCAAAGTGATGTGGCAGTCTCTCGTTGCTTTGGGATTTTGGCAGTTCAGAATCTCAGGTAATTCTTGCTCTAGTGCTTCGCAAATCTCTTGTAGTGCTAAGTCTCTGAAGTGAAAGATTTGCCTCTATGTGTCCTCGTTGATGGATGGTACAGATTCCCTTCGGGGCTTCGACAGTTCGGAATGTTGAGCTTGGAAATATCTCGGAGTGGTATGTCTCTGAATCTGACGTGGCGGGATCTCGGCTCTTCGAGACTTCGGTTGTTTGGCTCTTTGGGACTTTGGGTGCGCTCTTGATGTTAAACCTCACGCGATTTTGACACGTCGAATGCACGAAAAAATGTCGATCTGATTGGCTTGATGGATCTCCACTGTCGAAATTCAACCTGTCTGTTCCCACAATCTGAGCCCAAAATTGACCGCTCTGGATTGCTGCGTTTTTCAACAGGCGTTTCTTGTGCATACAAAAAGGCTTGGCCGACCTGTGGTGAGCTCAATCAATGGAAAACATGATGACAAACATTCTGAATCAAATACGACATGTACTTATCCTTCAAGAAACAATAGTAATAGAAATGCGCAAAGACTCGATCAAGAAAGAAACGGATAAGAACCAAGTCACTCGATAATGGGAAAATGACTCAAGTGGTACCCAAAAAAGCAAAAATTTGACGAAGGATTTTTATGGTGTGTTGAGTGCTCAACAGCAGGCTGCTCAATTACAGCTCGCGTACATCGAGTTTTGTGCTAAAAACTTAAAAATATGTCAAGTTTCCATGCCAAGTCACGAGATCCATGATTCTTAACCTTCCATATATTGGAAATGCTCCAACTCGACCCTTCAATTCCATTTGGACGCTATAAATTTAGCCATATACAAACCTTGAACACACACATCATTGAGAGAAGAGACAGTCTAGAGAAATTTCACTTCATGTTGAGTCTGCATCCCTTTGTTCTTGAAAGTATGAACTTCTTGTGTTCAACCCTCAAGCTCTTCCTATATTGATAAGGAGAAACTCAATTACTCCTACTACTTGTGAGCTTGCCTTTGTGGAGGATTGAAGTGGTGGAGGCCCAACTGGAGGGACTTAGTTTCTTTGTTCGGATATGTGTCGTTACAGAAGTTTGTCACCTATGTACTTATGTTGATTACATTAATAGAAATACTCTTTTCTCGTCCAATTATATGTTGCAAATATTTACATTACTTTCCATGGGAATATTTGTTATACATGTTAATGGATTATGCTAGTTTATATGCTAACTTTCTATATAATTTATATATGCTTGTATATCTTGATTGTTGAGGAAAAGTTGAAAGCATCAAGCTTTCAGTCGTGAGCTCAACCGTGGTCTTCTTCGGATGTCCGGACGAGGTAGGCTCTTAGCCTTCTCTTGTTATCATTTATATTTATTTAGCATACTTGAGTTTAGAGTTGATTTGTGGGTGTCATTTCGTCTGTTGTGGTTTACCCCTTGCCATAGCGATTTTCCTTGTAACAATTGTTGCATTTTATTCTTAGATTTTGTAAGCATCTACAGTGTTCTCTCTCATTAGGTCCAATGTGCAACAATCCTTCTCGTCGTGTCTCATGGACTTACAGAAATTGCAAAAAACAATCCTCGCAGTATTCTCGTATTTCTGCATCAATGGGTGATTATGAGGGTGGTGACCCATCGTCTTACAAATTTCACACCATAACCCTAATGGATTCGGCGCTCCTTTATTAAAGTATTATTGGAATGTTGGACACTCATATTTATGATGCCCCTCTATTTTACAGATGATACACCACACTCCCTCGCACTTTTCTTTTCCTTTCGTAATTTCCTGCAACTGAATAGTCAGTGCAACCGCTTGTGACTAGACTTGAGCCATTCCCATGTTATTCTCTCCTAGAGGGGATGCTTCCAATTTTATCACAATTTCCATATCTTTTGACTGTGTCACAATGTTATGATGCGTCAAAGGGCAGTGTATATGTGGCAATAAACCTGCAATAAACCAATATTTGTGTTGTTCATCCAGAATTTGGAATGTTAGTCGATCTTTCAATATTTTAAACCTTTGGTCAAAGTCCCATACTAATTCATTTACTATATATTTTATCTCCTTTAACTCTATAAGGCACTGCAACTACGACTTAGGCTTCTAGAATTCCTTCAACAATGCTTGTCTTACCTATGCCAATGTCCTCCTTTAGCCCGTAGGTGTAGTATTATGATATTTCATATACCATAATATTGTGCAATCTCTGAAAGTTGTCGCCAACTATGAATCTTCACATCATCATCCTAGACATTCTTTACAGTCCATATTGTGTTGCAAATGAAAATATGTTGTTCAGGGCCTTCTGACCCGACCTCTTGGAAGAGATGCATCTTTAAGGTGGGATCTACCCCCACCATTGTATTATGCATGGTATTCGTTCCCGATACCACTAACTAGTTCTGACTCGACATATTGCTTCCACTACTTTTATTACTTCCACTACTTCCTCCACTAACTACAATTGAGAAAAATTATCATCTTACCTCATTTCTTGGTGATGCACATGGGGTCGTGGGTTTGACGCAAAGTCCAACATGAGTGGGACCTCTTCTATTGGACTGAGCTGACGAATCTTTTCTTCTGTGTGCAGACTCCCTTTGATCTGGAATATTGCAACAATTTCTCTTTCCTCTATCTCACTATGTTTCCCTTCTCTCTCAGCCACAGTCCTCTTCTTATTCGGTCTAAATTCCTTACCATTACACAATGTTCCAATCTCTTCGTTCGTTGCACACTCCTCTTCAGTCGGCATCCTCAGACCATCAATTCCTCATTCCCTCCTTTTGTTGATACTCACAACAATATTGAGAGGGGGGGTGAACAGTATTGCATTAACCTTCGGTATTTTTCTTTCCTTACAACCAGTTAAGTTATTTAGAAATGCACACTTAATGACAGATACAAGCAAAAATAAAAATAGCCATCTACATTATTAGAAGTGCACACTTAATGACAAATACAAATAGAAAACAAAATAGCACAGTGAACACAGTATACAAGGATTTTTACATGGAAACCCAATGCGGGAAAAAACCACAGAACACCTACTTTATGTTCTTCTGCAAGCAACAACTTACTGAATCGCCCCATCAAAATGTAAGTGCCCCTAGTGACTCGTTCTGTCGCATTCTACTTCCGACTTCATCTCGTCACACTCCACCACACCATTCGTCGCACTGGCTGAAGGCACCCTGCAGATTTTCATCTACGCAATCTTCCACACACTTCGTCACAGTTCATGTTGTCACTTGTTGCTTGCTCAAAACATCGTCATGTTGTGGCATAAACATCTGCTAAGTCATTCTGCAATCGCGTACAAGTGAATTTGTCACATTCCACTTCACTTCTGAACTGCGTCGTAGGTTATCCTCCTATTTTGCATGCACTCCTAGCAGACTCAATTACTTTTGTGATTTCTTTTGCATCATTAATCCCTCCATCCTTCAATCCTTCCACTGCACTTATGTTTTCAACCTTTTATGATTTGTTCTAGGAGTTCCATTTCATGTGGATCTTCAATAGTATAGTAGAAAGTATCCTTTCACACACTTCCTCTGCTTGTGCACAAACTTTGAGCCATATTGTTTGTGCGTACTTCAATCCTTTCACACACTTCTGTTGCCTATGCGCTATGTTGACATAAATAACAATATTACTCAACAAACTCCCCCTTTAGCATTTATGGCAACTCTTATCGATGAGCTCCTCCCCCTGTCAGTGTGTTCTTATGGCCTTCACTCCCCCTTGTTGTATGATCCTCTTTGGCGTAGTTGTGTGCCATGTTGACATCAATGACAATATTACTCAACAAAATCCCCCTTTGTCATTAATGGAAACTCTTATTAATGAGTATCTCCCCCTGTCAATGTGTTCCTCTAGCCTTCACTCCACCTTGTTGTATGATCCTCTTTGGCACAGATGAATGTTTTTCCACCTTTGACATGAATGGAAAAGGGAACTGTCACATCCTGAGACTGACTCCCCCTATCGGAATGTTGTATTACCTGCAACTCATTTTCTTATGTTGCTCCCCCTAAAGTTGAGCAGGTCTCCCAGCAACCTCCAACCTGTCATGAAGATTTACGCACATGAATGAGGAGTGGGAAGGACTCCCAGCTTCTCTTTGAGGTACTCAAAGGAGTCCCTAGGTAATGACTTGGTAAAGATATCTACAATATTCTCTTTGAAACGAACATATTCTAATTTAACCACCCAATCTTGAACCCGTTCTCGGAGAAACTGATACATGATGGGGATATGCTTAGTTTTAGAGTGTTGAACAAGATTTTTGGAGAGATTAATAACACTTGTATTGTCACACATGATAGAAACAGGTTGATCACGGGGAACTTGAATATCCTTGAGATTGGTGTTTATCCACAACACTTGCGCACAACAAGAAGTTGCAGTTATATACTATGCTTCAGTTGTAGAGAGATAAATAGAAGTTTGTTTCTTGTTGAGCCGAGATACTAAACAACTGCCAAGGAAGAATGCACCTCCACTAGTTCTTTTTCTATCATCAATACTTCATGCCCAATCTACATTTGTATAAGCTTTGAGAACGAGGTATGTGTTTTTGAGATACAACAATCCATAATCAATAGTGCCTTGCAAGTACCTGAATATTCTTTTGATTGCAAGAACATGAGTTTCCTTGGGATTGGATTGAAACTTGCCTACCAAACCAACGGCTTGCATGATGTCATGCCTTGAAGCTATGAGATAAAGTAAACTGCCTATCATGGACCTGTACATGGTTTGATCTATTTATGGAGCATCATTCTCTTTGTTGAGTTTGCAACTGGTAGTCATGGGAGTGCTTATTGGTGCGCAGTTTTCCATGCCAAACTTTTTCAACATTTCCTTGAGATATTTGTTTTGGGAAATAAAAATTCATTTTTTTGATTGGTGTATCTGTAAGCCAAGAAAGAAGGATAGTTATCCTAACATGGACATCTCAAACTCTTGTTGCATTGCAGCTGCAAACTTCTTACTCATTAGTTCAATGTTACTACAGAAACTGATATCATAACATATACTCCAATAATTAATAGGTCATTACCTTCAGCCTTGATGTATAAGTTGTTATCAGTTGTTCCCTTTTTAAAACCTTGCTGGTGCAAATACATGTCGAGTATGTAATACCAATCTCTTAGAGTTTGTTTTATCCCATACAAGGCTTTCTTTAAATGACAAACATAATCCCTTTTGTCAGTTAGCAGAAAACCTTATGGTTGCTCCACATAAACTTCTTCCTCAATATCACCATTCAAGAATGTTGATTTGACACACATCTTGTAGACTTTGAATTTTTTGTAGCATGCAAAAGCCAAAAACATCCTAATAGCTTCAATTCTTGCAACAACGGCAAAGATTTCTTTAAAGTCCACTCCTTCGACTTGAGCATACCCTTTGCATACCAATCTGGCCTTGTTTCTGACTATATGTCCATCTTCATTTAACTTCTTTTTGTATACCCATTTAGTGCCAATTACATTATTGTCAATTGGTCTTGGGACAAGATCCCATGTCTTGTTTTTCTCTATTTGGTCTAGTTCTTCATTCATGGATTGGACCCAATGGTCATCCTGACTTGCTTGTGCAAAATTTTGAGGTTCAATCATGGAAAATAGTGCAAAATTTGCAGAGGTAGATGTATCTATAAGCTTTCTTCTAGTTTGTACACATGTTTCCTTATTTCCAAGAATCTGAATTTATGGATGATGTTTTTGAACATAGCTTGATGGAGTCTCTGGAAGTGATGTTTCCATTCTCTCATCTTCTTATGAATCCTTTGTTTCTTGATCCTCATTCATGCTTTCATCTTGTAGCTCATCATAATGCGGGTGTCTTACTAGATGAAATGGTCATGTTGCGCCCGCACAAAAACCTCCCAATTTTCTTATCTTATCCTCTATCCAAGACAAGAAACTAGGGTCCTCTTTAATTCTTCCAACTGGAACCCTCGCACTCTCTCCCTCGTGCAAATAGCTACGCCCAAGTTCTCCTCACCCTACCTCACCTTATCATTTCTAGTTCCTCCTCAGATCACTTCTACCGAGGGTCCGCACATCGACGAGTCCCTTCTTCATGTGCTCACACATAGCGTATTGACGCACGTATCGTTTCTTCCACCTCCACATTGTCGTGCCAATGATTCCTTCGCCAATACATAAGCCACCTCCCTTTGAACTTGGCTGATGCACCAACACACCTCAACTAAACTTCACTGATGCATGTCTTCCTCGCCTGCAAAGTATGCGTGATCAATGCCAACACATCAGTAATGATTGTGTGTTCATCATCACCACACGCACTCCTTTCACTGACTGACTTTCTTCCACTTTCGTTGATGCATCACAAACGGTGACGCTCCCTCCCTTCCACTTCATTACAATGTTTATCGATGAGGTTCACCTCTCCATCCCCGACACACTACTCGTTGAAAAATTTCCCTCTCCTACCACCAATGTGTTAGTGGAATGATTCAACCCCTTGTCATCGTCGAGTACATCAAGGATAATCCACTTCCTCTCGCCAACGCTAATCAGGCCAGCGTAGCCCACTTTTTCCTTGGGGCTTATCTCGTCCCCCTCCCAACTCAGATCCCGCCTTGTTGCGTTCATCAGTCAATCTCCTTACATTTCCAATGAACAAACTCTCCACGCCTATCTAGACAGTTGTTCAATAACTTCCTATCTCACTTGATTCACTTTAGATCATAGTCACAATCAAGTTTTAGTGTTCCCCGGTGGATTTCTTCGCGCACATGGTACTAGCTTGTTTGCTTTGTGTTTCTTGACGTTACAACTAAATCTTCATTGTGGAAGCCTCGCCTAGCATCAGATGGGTTAATTACAACACCTACAAGTCTTGCATTGGTTCTGAAATGCACTTTGGGAGAAATTTGGTCCTTTCAGCTCCTAGACAGCTAAGCGCATTAGACGTCAATTGGTAGTTTTGGCGGATTTATAACTTTGTGCTATTAATGCATAACCTCAGTCTCAATGGGTGGATCAGGAGCCTATGCATCACAAATGAATAAAAAACTGACGAAATTAAATTTGAGTGAAGCAACATCGAATGCGGGACCCAAACTTTCATTAAAAAACGTCCTTGAGCGTAATTTTTCGTCATCTGCCAAAGTGAATTCTTCATTTCTAAAATAGGCTAATTGTGTGATTTTTGACGTTATGATTCCAACGCAACTGACGAAATCAAATTCGGAGGTCCAGAAGTTACAAAATGATCACCAAGGATTTCTAGCCTAGTCAGCGTCGACACACGTAACATCGATAGAGTACTTGAATGGCATATCCAATTATCTCACTAAAAGCATCTCTCCATTTTCTCTGCATCGCAAAAAACAGTACCTCGATCCGACGTTGTATGAGTGAGTTATAAGCTTTTAAAGTTTAGTCAGATAACATTAACATCTCCTTCAAGCAGGTCACTGGTTAACAATGCCCCTACTCAAAAGTCTAATATTTTTTTCAAGAACATTGGTTTTAATGAAAAAACATTTAATTAAAATTATACTTTAATTCAAAATTTATTTCAATTTGAAAAAACATTTCAGTTCAAATTTATTTAAATTGAAATAAATTAAATATCAAAAAGTATATATATATATATATAAATTAAAATTATGTAAAGACTAAATGATTTTGGAGAAATATTTGGGAATTGTTATATAATGTTTTAAAAGGTTACGTGGAGGGGAGGGACCATGGCCCACGTACCCCCTCCACGTTCTCCCTGTTGTAAAGACGCACACCCTTTCAAATAGCTACAAAAAAACTCAAACACCCAACGCATCCACGTGTTCGGAGGACTTAACAACAACTTCATCCATGTGTTCAGGGAAGTTTATGTTAAGTACTTAATGAGATACTCTAAAATGGATCTATTCCTCAGCTGGCGAATTCTTGTGTCAGTGATGGCTTCAGGCTCCAATATGATTTTTCCTTCCTCGTCAAGTTCTGACAATATAGTTTGAACTAGGATCTTGTCACCTATAACC
>ML826074.1:48843-61123 GCA_009831015.1 Picea engelmannii | reverse complement strand
GTGGCAGTAGAAGATTTACATCTTGAACAGTTAGATGTAAAAACAACTTTTCTCCATGGGGATTTGGAGGAAGAGATTTATATGCAACAACCACATGGGTATGAGGTCAAAGGGAAGGAGAATTTGGTATGCAGGTTGAAGAAGAGCTTGTATGGTCTAAAGCAAGCTCCAAGGCAGTGATATTTGAAGTTTGATAGGTTCATGACAGAACAAGGTTATAGTAGATGTCATTATGATGAATATGTTTATTTTAAAAGGCTAAAAAATGGAAGCTATATTATCTTGCTATTGTATGTAGATGACATGCTTGTTGCAGGGTCTAATATGCAGGTTATAAATATGCTCAAGAAGAAATTAACCAATTCATTTGCGATGAAGGATTTGGGTGCTGCAAAGAAAATCCTTGGCTTGAGAATAATAAGAGACAGAAAAAATCACAAATTGACATTGTCTTAGGGTGAGTACACAGAGAAGGTGTTGGAGAGGTTTATAATGCAGAATGCAAAAATAGTTAGTACACCTTTGGCTAGCCATTTCAAATTAACTAAGGAAATGTGTCCCAAGACACAGGAGGAGATAGAATACATGTCTAGGGTCCCTTATTCATCAACAATTGGCAGCTTGATGTATGCAATGGTTTGCACAAGACCATATATTGCACATGTAATGGGAGTTGTGAGCAGGTATATGAACAATCCAGGTAAAGAACATTAGGAGCCAGTAAAGTGGATTGTTAGGTATTTGAGAGGTAATACTACTCATGCATTATGTTTTGGAGGTTCAGACACTTTTCTACAGGGATATGTTGATTCAGATATGGCAGGTGATAAAGACAGCAGGAGGAGCACCATAGGGTATGTTTTTACTATAGGTGGAACAACAGTAAGTTGGATTGCAAAACTGCAAAATGTTGTTGCACTTTCAACAATAGAGGCAGAGTATGTTGTTGCTATAGAGGCTAGTAAAGAGATGATTTGGTTACAGAGGTTTATGGAGGAATTGGGAAAGAAGGAGGAGAACAACAAGTTGTACTGTGACAGTCAGAGTGCCATTCACCTTACAAAGAACTCAACCTTCCATTCGAAGACTAAGCATATACAGTTGAGGTACCACTTCATACGATCTGCCTTGGAAGATGGCCATTTGAAGTTGGAAAAGAAACACACTAGCCAGAATCTTGCAGACATGTTAACAAAGGGAGTAACCATGGAGAAACTGAGTTCCTGCTCAGTTTCAGTTGGTCTTCAAGAATGAAGATGAAGATGAGAAATTTGCCAGGTCCAAGAAGGTTGAGAGTCCAACATATACAACAGCGGTGGAGTTGTTGAGATCAGTCTCTAAGTGGGAGATTGTTGGTTGTGGAGCCTGATTATCTTCCTGATTCAGAGGTCTTTTACTTTCAGCCGTGTTTATACCCCATGAAGTATTTATACCCCAGAAGTATGTACACTCTTCCACGCGAGGGAGTGCAGAGGGGGGGTACCCCCTCTGTGGGGTCTGGGGGCAAGCGGGGGTTTGGGGGCGAAGCCCCCGAAGGAAAAATTGCCTTGTAAATGTAAATTGTAATTTCATTGTAAATTTGGAGAGTTCATTATAAGGTCGCAAATCTAATGGTAGAGATTATGTTAGGGTTTTTTGCCCTAGAAGGAAACCCTCTTTTAAGAGGGAATTGTATTGCGGCTATGGTTGATGGCGAATATTGTATTCTGAGAGAGGAGACTGTGAGAGAAAGAAGAGGAAGTTACAACGGGTTTTGCTATAGGTTGTATCCCTTCATTTGATGTATAATAATAAAGGAAGGACCTGGCAATTTCTCTGGTGGACGTAGCCCACACTGGGTGAACCACGTAAATCTATGTCTCTCTTGTATTGTGTATCTTCTGTGTTTTGTTTCCGCATTTGTTTTATTTTATTGCTCCGCGGTCCTATTTTTCTAACAGTTTCCTTCTTTGGTGTCTGACAGGAGACACCTCTGGACTGCTTACAGGATCATCCGATGCATAATTTTTTTTTTCTAAGTAAGGAGGTGAGTGGTCTCCATGAGCTCTGCTATCACTTCTGGAATAACCAGTTCTTCCACGATCATCCCTTCTTTCATGGCACCTGCCCTCTTCCTCTTGTCTTGAGTTTGATCCCTTCTTCGTTTGTCTCTGCAACTGATTTAAGCTCTGCAACACTTGAGCATTTATCTGAATTTTCTTTCTCACTAGTCTCTCGTTGTCTGCTTTGTAGCTCTACACTTCCATCTTCAGGCTTCTTACCATTTCTATTAACATTTCATGTTCTCCTTTTCTGTTGTGTCCATTGGACTTTGTCTCTGCATTACCAACTCTGGTATTCTAGCCTTCGGCTTCCTTATCATAACTGGAGGCTCCCTCTTCTTCTTCCATTTCCTTAATACGCATCCTGAGTGGATGTGTTTAAACCCCTTAATTCTGCAAACTGTACAAGTAGCCATTTTGTTAGAATTATGCATATGAGAAACAAAATTTCCAAACCATGCTACATGTCTCTCTTTTTTTTTTTTCATGGAGATCATATCCCCATTCTCCAAAAATAACAGTGTCTTGTTATCCTTGGCTGACATAGAATTTCATCCTGCACAAGCACTTCCTTCAAACCACCTTCCCAGGTAACCACAACTAGAAAACACGACTAAATCCTTCCTTAGCACTTTTCTGTCTCGAAGACAACCAATTTGACCCTTATCCCTCCTTCCCTCAACTCTCAATTTGCATATGACCATGATCATGAGCTTGCGCTTAGTTGAAAAAGTGCTTGTCCAGAGCTTCGAAACTTCGAAACTTTCAGCCAGGACCGGATCAATGGTCCTCGTCCTCTTTCACGATCAATGATCGAGATCCACTTCGGGACTTCGCGCTTCAGGAGTCTCAACTTTCCTCGCTTGCCTCCTCCCAGAATGATTTTACTTGGAGTTCATGATCTGCCTATGGGTGTCCTCCCACAGATCAACGATTGTGAATCGCTTCGGCTCTTCGGGTTTCAGAAGTTTCAAACTTTCCTCCTGCATGTTCTCCCGAAGTGCTTTCACTCGAAGTCGACGATCCTTCGACGTGTGTCTTCTGGAATCAACGGTCGATATGTACTCCAACCTTTGAGTCTTCGGGATTTTTTGACCCAACACAACCTATCACATCCTTCCCCACTGGAGTGCCCAGTCTCCGGACTGCATGATCTGTCGCCACGTGGCGAAATACTAAAAGTGTACATGTGGCCCAATCAAGCAACTTAAATGTGTCACATTCTAACTGACATTTCAATACTCCATATGCTCAAAACTTACTAACACGTGGCACACATCCCATGTGTGCACGTCATCCCAGGCGACGTTCACAAGCCACGTCACTTCGGGAATTTCAGGATCCACATCACCTCTAGGTGACATCATCGTGCCCTATCACTTCGACTCTTCGGGCTTCGGGACTTCGAGAGTTTCCATATTGGCACACTTCCAATTCTTTGGAACTCCGAATTCCCGAACTGGATATTTTGTCGCCATGTGTCCTTCTGGATCGGATGACTAAGATTCACTTTGGGTCTTCACCTAGAGTCCATGGATCTGCACCATGTGTCCTCCTTAATCTAACGATTGAGGCTTACTTCAGTTTTTCGAACTTCAGAAATCTCAAACTTCAAAACTTATCTGGCCCCACTGGATTTTATCCAAAGCCTTGGATCTGGTGATGCGTGGCTCTCGACAGATCAATGGCTGAGATCCTTTCAAGTCTTCGGGTTTCAAAAATCTCAAACTTTAAACCTCCTCTAAGTACACGAGATTCTGTTGCGTGTCCTCTTGAATTGGATGGTTGAGGCTTACTTCGAGCCTTCACCCGAAATCCACATATTTACACCATGTCTCTTTTGAATCAGACGACCCAGATTCACCTCGGACGATCCCACGCTTGAGATTTACTGCAGATGATCTGGCGACTGAGATCTATTTCGGACGATCAGAAATCGAGATTTACTTCATCTCTCCAGCACTCAAGGATTCAAGAGTTTCAAATATCAACTGAAAACCTCTCGAACAGATTTCTTCGAAGTCACTGATATGTTGACACATACCTCTTGGATATCGACGATTAGGATCTACTTCGGCTATACGGAGTTTCGATGTTCGAGCCCTAACATGTCACATCACTTACTGCCTTTCAATTTGTGGGGGCACGGATCGACGATTTGGAGTAACCCATTTTTCTCCCCACAATTCTCTTGATGCTGACACATAACCCCTCGGTGAAACCATGGTTTTGGATTGCGGGACCACCTTGGGGAATTATCTCCCGTGCAACTTGGTTCCCTACAATTCCGACTGTCCGTTGATATCTCTCTCCAATGGGATCTGACGATGGTGACCTTAACCCTTGCTTCCTTTTCATTGGACGACCCCTATTCACCTATCCTTCAATCCTATGATCCTAGATCTCTCCTAATCCTACAGTGGTGATCGCTCTAGAATTCGAAGGGGACGGTCACGATCCTTTAAACCCCTTACAACGGGTCTCTGGTGATCTAACTCTTGCTTATATTCTGCAATGCCATTCCTCCTGAGCTTTTCAACTCCATGGTTAGAGTTCGATCTGTAACCACGAGACTTTGACCAACATACCTGACCCATATCGGCCTGGTGTTTCAACCAGAAGCTCTGATACCAAACTATAACATACCTAGCCACCCACAGGCCAGGGTATGCTACCTTCAAGCCCACCCTTGGAATTCATACTCTTACCAGTACCTTCTTTATTTAATAAGGATGCATAAGATAAAAGATTTAACGACATGCACAACATTATCCAGCAGGCATGCATAATCTAAGATTTAGTTAAATGATAATTAAAATACACAATGGAATACATTCATACAAAGATAATAATATCACAACAAAGAACACTTATCTTTATAAAAAGGCGACACCAACTGGCTGCAGACCAAGGATGTTCCACCCAACCGTAGACACCATTGCTCCAAATCTCAATAACAGTGTCACCCCCGAGCCAAGGCTATGAATCCACAAGGAAAGTTCCAAAGTGTACTTGGCTTCCCAAACCAGTCAGCTCTCAAGCTCTCATAGGTTTCTCGACACCCACAACAATCCAAGTACCCAACTCTGTTCCACCCATCCTGTACCACCCAAGAGAATGGACCTCCACCCTTTTCTGTCATGCAGTTCCTCAGGCAGTCCTTCTCCTTTTTCCAGGGCCTCCATCACAGTTGGTCCAAAATCTCAATGCTGGAACTCTTAGGATTCACATTTATGAGCAAAACATGGCACATGCCAACGCATATCAGACATGTAGGCCCCAAGTCATGGTTGGATTGCACCAACGACCATTAAAACCAACTATCTTGTGGCTAATCTTCAGCAGTTTGGTTCCCTTTCCCAAGCTAAGATGCATATGAGGATGGATCAATGAATGGGTGAGTGAGTGCATGAAAGTGCGTGAGGGAAATGAATGAACGTATAGGAAAATCAACGAACAAGCCATTGGTTGAACCCCCCCATCAAACCAGAGGCGAGTTTAAGTAACTTTGTGGGGAATCAAGAACCTCCTGGCCTTCCCCAAGAAGCTCATGTAACTGATTCCCTTCCTTAGGCAAAAAGGGTAATTGACATAGGAATAAACACTTAGCCCCTCAAGCCCCCTCTCTTGTGGAATCATAGCCCCCTATAACTCTATTCCTTGTCCATCTAGCAGCCAACCATGTATTTATTATTAATAATTATAGAAAACATTACATGTCTTGGGCACACTAGCCTTTTAATAATTGTTTGGGTAACCTGCCCTCTCAACATTGTAACAATACATTATTTAAAATGGGGTTTCAAAACCTGGGGTGTTACAACCCGACTGTGCTAAAAATGTTCCTAATGCAATGGATGAAGCATCGACATGAACATTGAAATCCTTACTCCAATCTGGAAAATAAAAAGAGGCACAATAACCATTTTCTGCTTCAGTGTGTCTAAACTATGTTGGCATTCTTCTGTCCATTGAAACTTTCTATATTTCTTTAAGAGCTTCTCCATGGGTGTTGTTATCTGTGCATACCCCTTAATAAACTTTCTATAATATCTAGTGTACCCCCAATGCAGTGCACAAATGTCTAACTGAAGTGGGAGGAGGTAGATCAACAATGATGGCAATCTTGGAAGGATCCACCAACAATCCCTGTTTACACACAATATGCCCTAGCAACACTCCAAAGGGTGAAAAGAAAATACACTTTTTCAGATTTGGGGAATCTGACATTTCCTGCACTTATCTAACATCAATCTCAAACATTCAATGTGGTCTTTCAGTAGCCTAAAGACAGTCCAATCATCAAAATAAGCTTCCAAGAACTTGTGTAAGAAGTCCTTAAATGCTTCAACCACCACCCTGGAAAAGATGGCTAGTGCATTCTTCAAGCCAAAGGGCATCACTGTGTACTGAAAAGAACCCCATTTTGTTGCAAATGTGGTCTTATGTCGATCTTCCTTAGCAATCTTGATTTGGTGATACCCTGAAAATCCATCTGTGAATGAGTAGACCTCCTATCTGCCTACATTATCTAGAACTTCATCGATAAAGGATGTAGGGAATGGATTATGTAGACATGCATCGTTCAACTTCCTTAGATCTACACAAATTCCGATTTCTCCTGTCTTCTTATCTTGGACCACAATAGGGCTGATCCATTCAGATTCTTCAACAGGTTCTATGATTCCTGCTTCCAACATTCTATCCAATTCAATCCTAACTTTCTGCTTATATTTAAGATTGAGTTTGTAAGGTCTCTGCTTGATAGGTCTTGCATCTGGTCTCAAGGGGATCTTCATTTCTCCCATGGGCCCTTTAATGCCCTTCATGTCTGTGAAATTGGTTGGAAACAAGTCCTGATATTCATGCAATAGCTCTGTGATCTTGCTAATAATATCATCATCCCAATAGTCTCCCACATTTTCTAATTTACGTGTTTGCTCTGTTCCAATATTAACTTTCTTAATTTTAATGGGCTGCCCAATGAAATGTAATTCAATCCTTGGCCCTTCTATGTCTCTTTGTCCTTTAGTTTCTAAAATGTTTACATCTCTAGGGTCATCATCCTCATCGACATTGATATTATAAAATACTTGTAACTACCGAAGATGCGCAATCCATTCATATTCTTCTTGCTCACAAGGGAGGTTAGGTGCCTTCTCAAAGACCTTTTGTCTTACAATTTGTAAAGCCTGATCTACTGTAGGGTAGTGACTTTCAAATAAAAACATAGCTATAAAGTTCTGAGTCATTCCATACCAGTTTGTAGTAATGAGGCACAATTATGCTTTAAGATACCAGTTGATGGGTGTAGTATCCAAGGTGTTAATGAACTTATGCACCCACTGTTCTTTAGGAGTGTTTCTCCAGGCCTCCTCACAACTCTACATATGATCCTTAGGACAACTCTGGCATGTGTAACAAACTTCACATCCTTCTGCTTGGTCTGAAAAGTGCACTGTCAGTAAGGTGTGACATTGTACCTATTCTGTGATGTTCCTCTTGTGTGATCCCCACCATCTAGCTGGTGTGGATTTCAAGGCTTCATTCAGTGCCAACATCCTTTGTTGTACAGGTACATTTTTCTCAAATTCAACTAGAAATGTCTCTAAATGATTCAAGCCATCAAATGTTGGAAGATTACTTACTTCGGTGCGAACCCAATGAACTGCTCTGGCCAATCTAGCACATCATCGTGTAGAGACTTCATACATTCCGTTCTGCCAGTTTTCCAATGCCTCTTCTGAATCTGATCAACATGCACTGTCACTTCGCCAGCTATGATTTCCATCTGCTGTAGGATTAATTTAATCCTCTCGTCTTGCTGTCAGTTTGTAGATGTTCTCTAGCTCATATTCACGGTCTTCTTCCCTGATGGGTTCTGTGTATCTGTGACCTTCATCTGGGTCCAAAGGTGCAATGACTTTAAGGCCATTACCCTCAAATGTCATTCTTCTCTTCTTTAGGTCAACAACAATCGAATTGTTGAAAGCCCAATCAATTCCTAACAGCGCAGGATAAGGACAACTATCATCATCAATCTCAATTACTTCGAAGTATGCAAATGTCCTTACGCCATCGATGTCTACTAGGACATGTTCTAGTCTTTTTAAGGGGCTCACCACCTGTTGATTAGCTATTCTGAGCTTGATAGGAGAATAAATCAGTCTAGGTTTTCCCATCAGTGCCCAAGTCTACTTCATCATAACATTGACTTCTGATCCTAAGTCGAGGAACACATAGTCCACATCATAGTCTCCAATCTGAGCACTAAGATGTAATTCCTTGTTTGCTCTCTTTTTCCTTGATACTTGATTCACAACTCTACTCAACATAGGGTCTATTCTCCTAATTTCATACTGTCCCACCAGGTGTTGTAATTCTTGTACAACCTTTTCATCTTTAATCAAATTGATACATATATATATAAGAAGTCCAGGAGCTTGCTTACCTCTTTTCCTTGTCTAGCTAGGGCAGACTGATCAAATGTTGGTGGCATTTCACATTCCCTTACTTCTGGTTATTCCTTAGATGAAGAATCTTCTCCTTCTACAAATTCTTTCCTTGCTTCCTCAAAAGTATGCCTCTCTCTCCTTGGATCGAACAACCGTGTCTTCTCTACAACTCTTTTGATCCCCGATCCTTCTGCAGTCTTTCCTAGAGTTACCTTATCCTCTCCTGTAACAACTCATCCTCCAGTAATAACATCGCCACGAGGTTCTGCTGATATTAATTGTACTTGTTGGTTTCCTCCTTGTCTCTCCTAGAGTTTGGCCAACAATACTGGACTATATTCAATGACATGGTCAAACGAATTACAATAGTTGCAAGTGGTACAAAGGTTCTGACAATCCCTTGCCAAATGTCCTGGTTGTGTGCAATTATAACAAATAATTTGACTTCTACCTCGACCCATACCTCCACCTCGTCCTCTTCCTCTGAATTCACCATGAGGGTTGAAGTTTCCTCTTCCTGGGGAGTTGAACTGTGCATTATTTCCTTCTTGCTATGTTTCTCCTTGAATTTTATATGTATCCCTTTATCTTTCATGCAAGAGATCATAAACCCTACAATCCTTCTCATCATGTCCCACATACTTACAGAACGAGCAGTAAATATTGGTAGGTGTCTACACATATTTTTACATATAATAACATTCACCCGAGCGATGTCTAGTTCTACATACCTCACACCAAGGTACAATAGCTTGCTTCAAAGGACTAGGTGCTCCAGAGGCCAGGTATTCGTGAAATAGGGGACAATGCTCTTTGTCATGACCCTCTGATTTACATATGATACACCATATATCTTCTCTTTTCTCTTTTCCCTTATCTTTTTTCATATCTTTGACCTGTAAAGATAAACTGGTTAACTGATTCAAGATTTGGCTCATACCTGGGCTGGCTTCTCCTACAAGGACTGCTTCTAGTTTCATACTGATCTCCAGTTCTTCATCCCACAAAGCGACTTTCTGTTGCATCAGAGAAACTTTGATATGTGGTAAGAGAGAAACATTGAACCATTTTTTATTCTGTTCATCCGGGATCTGAAAACTTAAACGACCCGTCAGAGTCTTAAATATCTGATCAAACTCCCAAAAAGGTTCAGTGACCTTTTTCTTGATCTCTTGCAACTCCGTAATTCATTGTGACTCCGACTTAGGTTTCTTGAATTCTGCACTCAATGCAGTCTTGATAGCTTTCAACGGTTTAGGCTGTCCAAGTCCTGAAACAAACTTCATATACCAGTTCAGAGTACGATCCCTTAAGGTAGTACTAAACTGAGTTCTCTTAACAACTTCGTGAGTGACTTGCTTGATGCTCCATAAAAATTCTCCTAAGAACCAGTGCTGATCAAAATATTCAGATCCATCTCCTCTAAAAATGGGTAACCTCATCTCATCTGCCATAGATCTTCCTTGGTTTCTCGACTGAGTATATGCTAGATTGCTGATAATAGTACTCTGGTGGCTCTGACTACTTTGGTTACTCTGGTTACTTATTGCTTCTACAACAACATGAGGAGTAATAATACTTACTTCGACAGTAGGCATAGTTCCTAAAGTTTCTGGATCTCCTCGACAAAGTTCTTCGGTCTGTACTTCCTCTGTTCTTGCAGATTCTGAATACTATTCGTTTGTTAGATCTGCCTCTTCTTCATTGTAGAATCCCTCATCTCCATAGTTTTTCTTAAATAGGTTCTCAAGAGGAACCTCTCTGAACGGTCTCCCACTTGCATGTGTCCAACCTCTGTGTCACTGTCACTGTCTGAACTCTTGAACATTAGCTTTATTGTATCTTCAGGATATTCTTCTCATGCAATAGCATCTTAATCCTCAGTTTTAAAAAGTGTAGAAACTTTCCTCTAGGTCTCTTAAAGAAATACCTCTCCGCTTGACTATACAATTCTACTCTGTCAATAGCAAACTCAGTAATGTACCCTCCAATAGTGCTATCAAACCAAAGATCCACTGCTCTGGACACAACGTTATCAACTCTCTTGACCTTCTTGATCAGCTGCTGTCCAAACCACAGGTGGTCTAGATCTAATCTCAAACTGGGTATCTTCTAATCTAGATAACCACTTGTATAGCTCTTTATGAATTCCTCCAAATAAAATCTCGTGTACGTCGGTGAAGATGTACCTTCCCAACCAGTCTTCTGTACTAATGCTAGCGTTCTTGTTCTCAGCTTCAACGAAGTCCTTCTCTTGTTCTTCTATCCACTTATGAATTTCTGTCTTCGATGGAAGCCACCTTGAAATTCCCTTAAAAAGATCCTGGTCCTGGCAACGGAAAAATTTGTTGGCATAGGGGCAGACCCAGGGTTCAACTCTAATAGCGCACCAACAAGCCCTAACTACTGGCCCTTTCGGCAACACCTGCGAAGTAGATGCAGTCTCACCCGAAGTAGTAATAGGGGGTTGCAGGACACATGTGTCTACAACCAGAGGAAAAGAAAAGTGGATCTGGGATAACGACACACAACAATATAGATATTATTTATCCTTCCTAAGCTTACTTCGCAAGTTATATCTCTGATCTAACACAATAATGCATTAACATTATGTCAGATGGAAAATAACATCTCATCAATCACAAAGAACAACAAGATATACATGGTTCACCCTCTCCCTAGGGCTACGTCCATAGAACTGTGTTTCTTGATATATTAGATGAAAACATACAGTTCCATCTGCACACTTAGCTTGTAGATCTCTCTCCCTCTCTCTCTCCCCCTCCTTGTGCACCCAACTGCAGGGTTGATCTTTGCACCCAGCCGAAGATCCACAATACAGTATCAATACTATTCAACAACAATCAATAATGAACGACAAAAACCATAGTATCAATGAACTAACTTAGAATAAACCCTCCCAGGTCTTCTAGACCTTTATTTATACATTACATGGCAAAGTCTAGGTGTCAAAACCCTAGGTCCACTTGACTCATGCTTTAAGGGCTTCACCAACCTATCTTTCCTTCTTTTCCATGAGGTGCTCCAGAGGACTCTTTGATGTCTTCTTCCACTTACTGAGTTGTCCATGATCCATTTTCCTTACTGCTTTATCGTTCTTGATCTTCTCTTCCAACGACAAGCTTTTCCTTTCTTTTCTCTGTCTTTTCTCACTTCGACCCTTCCTCGGTTTATGTGCCTTCCACACAGTTCATAATTTTCCATTCTTCCATAATCTCCACTTCCTTACATAACTAAGGGCCAACACCACACCTATTTATTTGGATGAGGGCCCATGCAACATGGGAGAATCCCAACACGAACCTGCGGTAGAAATTGGAAAGGCCCAAGAAGCTCCGAAGCTTAGTGAGTGTGGTTTGGGCTAGCCAGTCACGAATGACATGGATCTTGGTTGGATCCACATGTATTCCATGTTGATCAACATTGTAGCCCAGGTAATGGACCCTGTCCATGCCGAAGGAGCATTTTTCCAAGTTGGTGTATAACTTGTGCTGTAGCAGGGTGTGCAGAACCTGCTGAATATGCTGCAAGTGTTCTTCCCAAGACTTGCTGTAAATGGAAATTTCATCCAGATACACCACTACAAAAGTATTGGTAAATGGTCGCAGGATATCCTCCATCATCCTCATGAAAGTGGCTTGAGCATTTGTCAAACCAAAGGGCATGAACAACAATTCAAAAAGTCTTTCCTTTGACTTGAAGGCGGTCTTCCATACATCTGTCTGTTCTATTGGGACCTGGTGGTAGCCAGAGTTCAGATCA
>ML826074.1:31873-48714 GCA_009831015.1 Picea engelmannii | reverse complement strand
TCATCCTCATGAAAGTGGCTTGAGCATTTGTCAAACCAAAGGGCATGAACAACAATTCAAAAAGTCTTTCCTTTGACTTGAAGGCGGTCTTCCATACATCTGTCTGTTCTATTGGGACCTGGTGGTAGCCAGAGTTCAGATCAATATTACTAAATTATTTGGCCCCCGTGAGTTGATCAAGGAGGTTGTTGATTCAGGGAATTGGGTACCAGTTTCTTACTGTGATTTTATTTAGGGCCCGATAATGAATGCAAAGTCGCCAGGTTCCATCTTTCTTCCGTAGCAACACGATTGGGCTCCCACAAGGTGATGAGATGGGACGGATGTGCCCCTTGTAGAGTAGTTCTTGGATATGTCACTTGATCTCCTCATTCTCTAATATAGAGCGACGATAGGCTGGCCCATTGGGCAACGGTGTGCCGAGGGTTAGATCGATGGGGTGCTTGACTTGACAGTGCAGAGGTACCCCGATAAGTGAGGAGAAGATATCCAAGTATTCTTCGACGACCTTATCTACTTGCTTCTGCTGTGTGGAGAGGTAGGTCGCAGAGACCCTAGATGTGGCTGTGATCTTTTTCTCATTCCGAGAGCGAATCACGAAGAACACAAACTTCCCCGTCTGAGAGATGACCTTCCTACATTGCTTTGCAGAGATCAAACAAATAACACTAGGTGGGACTGCCTCGAGTATCCTGTACAATTTCCTATTCAAAGTGATAATAACACTACGAGGCCTAGACTCATATACAACATGACGTTTCCATAATAAGGTTGGCCCAAAAGAACATCACAAACTTTGAGAGGAGAAACATCACACAATACCTCGTCTTTGAAGGGCTTGATGTCGTACGCCAGTCGACACTGTTGGCTGAGGTGAAGATCACTTCCTTGGCAGAGCCATCCAATGGTGTTGGGTTGTGGGTGCGACATTGTCAGCAGGGCCACCGCTTGACAACCTCTACTAATATGAGGTTCTTCTGGATACTGCTATCAATGATGAAGTGCAACAGGGTGCCTTTTACCCACATCTGTGAATGGAAGAGGTGCTCTCCTTCTTCTGGCTCATCTAGTTCATTAGTCTGGAGCTTGGTGGTAGCAATAGTGCCATTAGGTTCCGCGTCAATGATCCATATTCCCCTTTCTAGTTTCGACTCAGAGTCAGAACCCACATTTGATTCAGAGGCTTTCACTTCGGCCACAGGTGACTTCTTTGAGCAACACTCAACAATGTTATGGCAAGGGCTCTTATGGAATTCACACCACTTCCCAGTATCTTTATTTGTCTTTCTGGTGTCCTTCTTTGCTTGCGGCTTGGACTAGTTGTTTTGATACTATCCATCTTTGATCTGCCCTTTGTTCTATGGGTTGGGGCCACCCTTTCCTGGATTTTGCTGTGAGTGGTTCCCAGGCCCAAATTGCCACGTCTTTTGTTTGAGCTTTTGCTCGATTTTGATGGCATATTGGTAGGTTGCGCCCAAGGATGAGATGTCCAGAAATTCCATTTCGGTCTGGATGTATCTATGCAGAGCACCACGATACTTGAGCACCAGATGTCACTCTGAATCTTTGATACCCAGTTTGGTGCGCAAGGCATGGAAGATATTTGTGAACTCTGGAACTGCTTGATCTCTTTCTTGCTACAATGTGGTCCATTTGGTATACAAGTCGTCATAACTTCCAACATGGTAGTATTGTTCCTTAATAGCATCCCTGAAGGATTCCCATGTGGTCGTGACTATAAATAATGAGGGTTCCTATGTTTCATTTTGCTCACAGAAAGTTTCCCACCAATCTCTTACATGGGGAATGACTTTGAGGAGCGCAGAAGTAATATTTTCTCTATTCAAAAAGTTATGGACAAAAAAATACCCTTCTAGTAGATTCAACCACTTGTCTACAACATCTATGTTTATCTTACCTTCAAATACAGGAATATCGAAGTTTATTTGTACCTTGAAGGGGTGGTGCCTCCACTCGAAGAAGATGCGTCGCATGTTAGTAGGTGCCGAAGGATTTGCACGAAACTATCCATCATCTTGTTCCTCTGTTGTGTGAGAGCTTCCTCAAGCAACATTTTGAAAGGATATCTTGTCCCATCATCTTTCTTTTCTCCTGCCACAAGAGGTCGCTCGGGCATGCGAGAACTTTGGTCCTTAAGAGAAACAAGCTTAAGACCCAATTCATTGTACTCTTACTTCGTTGGGGACATGCATTAAGACGACAAGGAGCAGACCGCTCTGATACCACTAATATGGATTTTATGAGCAGAATGAAATGAATACAGATTATTAATAGATGCTTAACACACAATAATAGAGATACAATAAAACTGGTTTTCTATTCAATAAGGAAATAAGATGAAACTGTAAAATGCAGCAGAAAACAAGATTATTGGAATGGTGGTGGCTTATCTCTGAGAAGATATGTGACGACTGCGCTCATTCGCAAGAAGATGATTACAATGAGGCTATGAAGGCCTTTTTACAATAAACAGGAGTGTCAAAAACCCTAGACATCGAAAAACCTAACCCTAGGAGATGAAGCACCAAAAGTCATGTGGGCCCCGTTTGGGTAATTCAGTACATCAACTTCGCGAGGTCGTAACTTTTGCATACGATCTCTGTTTTAGGCCTCCAATAGCTCGTTGGAAAGATCTATTCGAGGAATACATTTATTGATGAAAATTTCATGAAGATATTTTGATTGCTACATACCCAAAAAAACATCGTTTAGGGCCTCAAAAGGGACCTAATGGTTGGAATCCCAACCCCACCTGAAAGGGGCTGTGGCTGGTTGAGATATGCAAGGCTCGATTGTAGCTATGCTAGACATAGGGAAGACTCTCATCCCATGTGCGAGGGTTCTTGGAATTATACATGCGTAGGATATGCACGATCATTCGATTTACAACCTCGGTTTGGCCATTTGTCTAGGGGTGGAAGGCCGTGGATTGGTGAGCTTGGTGTCCAGCAGTGACCGGAGGATCGAACATAATGTGTTGAGAAATCGACTATCTCGATTTGAGACAATGGTTTGTGGGATTCCAAAATGTACCCAGAATCGTTCAAAGAAGATATTGGCAATGGCTTATGCTGTGATGCTTTTCTTGCAGGCAACCATAATCACCATCTTAGAAAATCTATCAACAACCACAAAGACAGAGTCATTTCTCCGCTTGGTATATGGGAGGCTTGACATGTAGTCCATTGAGATGGATTCCCATGGACTTTCAGGAGAAGGAAGAAGGGTGTACATGCCTTGTTTCTTAGTGGTCGATGTGGCAATAATGTAGGCAATGCAGGACCTCATATATTTGCTGACCTCCTGTCGAAATTTTTGCCAGTAGAAATGTTTTTATAGCATCGCCACTGTGTTTTCGATGTCAAAGTGTCCTGCCACCCAATTGTAGTGGGCTTCCCAGATTAGTTTCGCTCGCTCGCTCACTTGATGGAACATGGATATGGCCTAGACGACACAACAACACATCTTGAAGATGGAAATTATCGACAACTGCGTTTGCACCCAACATTTGGTAGGTGGTGGCAAAGTCCGGGTTTGTATTGTAGAGGTTAGGCCATCTAGAGGTCTCATGGCCACAAGATTCTAGCACCGTGGTGAGTGTCGCGACTGGCGGTCTACTGAGGCAATCAACGATGCGGTTGGTGCTTCCTTCTTTATACTTGATGTTGAGGTGGAATTGCTGTAAGTATGTGGACTACTTTTGATGGCGATCATTCTATAATTTGCCTTATGTCTACATGAACTGTAGTGGCTTATGATCAGTGTGGATGAATGTCTCCTTCCTAAGAATGTAATGTCTCCATTGGCGGTAGGCTTGCACAATGGAGTACATTTCTTTGTCATAATTCGGGTACTTACATACAACATATGATAGTGTCTCACTATGATAGGCCACGGGGTGGTCGTGCTAAGTGAGAACGATGCCCAAAACATATTCTGAAGCATTTGTCTCAGTCTCAAAGGGCTACTGCAGGTCTGGTAGTGAAAGTACTAACTGCTTCAAATCATCGAATGATTGTTGTTGGGACCGACCCCACACAAATTTTTCTTTACCACCACCCCTGGTTATTTGGCTGAGGGCCCATGCAATATGGGAGAGTCCCAACACGAACCCACGGTGGAAATTGGCAAGGCCCAAGAAGCTTCGAATCTCAATGAGTGTGGTTGGGGATGGCCAGTCATGGATGACTTGGATCTTGTCTGGATGCACATGTACACCATGCTGATAAACAATGCAGCCCAGGTAATGGACCCTATCCATGCTGAAGGACCATTTTTCTAAGTTGGCATATAGCTTGTGCTGTTGCAGGGTGTGCAAAACCTGCTGAATATGTTGCAAGTGTTATTCCCAAGACTTGCTATAAATGAAAATGTGATCCAGATACACCACTACAAAAGTATTGGTGAATGTTTGTAGGATATCCTCCATCACCCTCATGAAAGTGGCATGAGCATTTGTCAAACCAAAGGGCATGACCAACCATTCAAAAAGGTCTTCCTTTGACTTGAAGGCGGTCTTCCATACATCTGTCTATTCTATCGGGACCTGGTGGTAGCCAGAATTCAGATCAATCTTACTCAAGTATTTGGCCCCCGTGAGTTGATCAAGGAGGTCGTCGATTCAGGGAATTGGGTACTGGTTTCTGACTGTGATTTTATTTAGGGCCTGGTAATCAATGCAGAGTCACCAAGTTCCATATTTCTTCCGTAGCAACATGATTGGGCTCCCACAAGGTGATGAGATGGGACAGATGTGCCCCTTGTAGAGCAGTTCTTAGATCTGTCGCTTGATCTCCTCATTCTCTAACATAAAGCGACAATAGGCTGACCCATTGGGTAGCGGTGCACCGGGGGTCATATCGATGGGGTGCCTGACCTGACAGTGTAGAGGTACCCCGATAGGTGAGGAGAAGATATCCGAGTATTCTTCGACGACCTTATCTACTTGCTTCTGTTGTGTGGAGAGGTCGGTCGCAGAGACCCTGGATGTGGCTGTGATATTTTGCTCATTTCAAGAGAAAATCACGAAGAAGACAAACTTCCCCGTCTGAGAGATGACCTTCCTACATTTCTTGGCAAAGATAAAGGAAATAACAGTAGGTGGGACTGCCTCGGGTATCCTGTACAATTTCTTGTTTAAAGTGATAATAACACTACGAGGCCTAGACTCATATACAACATGATGTTTCCATAAATAAGGTTGGCCCAGAAGAACATCACAAAATTTGAGAGGAGAAACATCACACAATACCTTGTCTTTGAAGGGCTTGATGTCGTACGACAATCGACACTGTTGGTTGACGCAGAGATCACTTCCTTGGCGAAGCCATCCAAAGGTGTAGGGTTTTGGGTGCGACTTTTTCGGTAGGGCCAGTCACTTGACAACCTTTGATGAGATGAGTTTCTTATGGCTACCACTATCAACAATGAAGTGCATCGGGGTGCCTTTTACCCACATCTGTGAATGAAAGAGGCGCTCTCCTTCTTCTGGCTCGTCTGGTTCATCATGTTGGAGCTTGGGGGTAGCAACGGTGGCACTGGGTTCCATGTTAATGATCTGTCTTCCCCTTTCTGGTTCTGAATCAGTGTCAGAACCCGCATCTAATTCAAAGGCTTTCACTTCGGCCACCAACGACTGCTTTGAGCGACAGTCAGCAGTATTATGCCAAGGGATCTTATGGAAGTGGCACCACTTCCCGGTATCTTTCTTTGTCTTTTCGATGTCCTTCTTTGCTTGCGGCTTGGATTGGTTTTCATGATAATGTTCATATTTTCTTTGCCCTTTGTTCTGTGGGTTGGGGCCGCTCTTTCCTGGATTTTTCTGTGAGGGGTTCCCAAGCCCAAATTGCTGCGTCTTTTGTTTAAGCTTCTGCTCGATTTTGAAAGTATATCGGTAGGTTGCGCCCAATGACGAGATATCCAAAAATTCCATTTCAGTCTGGATTTATCTATGTAGAGCACCACGCTACTTGAGCACCAGATGTCACTCTGAATCTTTGATACCCATCTTGGTGCGCAAGGTGTGGAAGATACTTGTGAACTCTGGCACTGCTTGGTCTCTTTCTTGCCGAGTGTGGTCCATTTGGTATACAAGTCGTCATAACTTCCAACAGGGTAGTATTGTTCCTTAATAACATCCCTGAAGGATTCCTAGGTGGTCACGACTGTAAATAACGAGGGTTCCTATGTTTCCTTTTTCTCACAGAAAGTTTCCCACCAATCTTTGACACGGGGAACGACTTTGAGGAGTGCAAAAGTAATCTTTTATTTATTCAAAATGTTACGGAAAAAAAATACCCTTCTAGTAGAATCAACCACTTTTCTACACCATCTTCATCTATCTGACCTTCAAATACATGAATATCAAAGTTTATTTGTACCTCTAAGGGGGCGGTGCCTTCGCTCGAAGAATATTCGTCGCCTGTTGGTAGTCGCTGAAGGATTTGCGCGAAACTATCCATCATCTCGTTCCTTTGTTGTGTGAGGGATTCCTCAAGCAACATTTTGAAAGGATCTCCTATCCAATCATATTTATTTTCATCTATCATGAGAGGTCGGTTGGGCGTGCAAGAGCTTTGGTCCTCAAGAGAAACAAGCTCGAGACCCAATTCTTTGTACTCTGACCTCGTTGGGGACATGCATTAAGACGACAAGAGGCAAACCACTCTGATACCACTGATCCAGATTTTATGAGTAGAATGAAATGACTATAGATTATTAACATATGCTTAACACATAATAACAGAGATACAATAAAACTAGTTTTCTATTCAATAAGGAAATAAGCTGAAACTGTAAAATGCAGCGGAAAACAAGCTTGCTGGAATGGTGGCAGCTTATCTTTGAGAAGAGATGTGACGGTTGTGCTCATTCACAAGAAGATGATTACAATGAGGCTCTGAAGGCCTTTTTACAATAAATAGGAATGTAAAAAACCCTATACATCCAAAACCCTAACCCTAGGAGATGAAGTACCAAAAGTCATGTGGGCCCCGTTTGGGTAAGTCAGTACATCAACTTCCTGGGGTCATAACTTTTGTATATGATCTCCGTTTTAGGTGTACGATAGCCCATTGGAAAGATATATCCGAGGAATAAATTTTTTCTAATGAATGCATACCCAAAAAAAATGTCGTTTAGGGCCTCAAAACGACTCCGTAAGTTACAAAACCAAAAAATTGTTGAAAATAGTAAATTACCAAAATTGCCAGAAAGTTGTTTTGAGCCAGATGGAAAAGGTGAGTGGCCACTGATATCCACATGGATCATAACCTAGCTGGAAGAAGAAAACAAAAATAACCAAAGCAATAAGATCTCCTAAAGGAGAATAATGATTACATCTCTAGAATCAAAACAATTTAAGGAATGTTGTCACAACTACAACACTTACTTGTAATGTAGCAAACTTTAGAAATATAGGTTAGAGGAATGAAAATTACAATAATCAAACCCAGAGTCTTCAATTCCAGTGTGTTTTTCCTCTTAATGCACTGAGATCCCTCTCGATCCAGGACTTCAACAAAAGGTTCCTTCCTCCTGCAATTACCCTCATGACAAGCATACACATAATAAATATACAAGTACGTACCTGAGGGTGTTGATTTGATTTCTCCAATGGAACCAGGTTGATCTTTGTCCTCTGAGATCTTCCTGAAGAAGGTAGTCACGGTGTCACCTTTTGTCATCTTGTTGTTTTTAAGCTGGCCCTTTAGTGTAAGAGCTTGTGTAGATGGTTGGCTTACTTGTCTTGTCGTCATCTTCCTTCCATTCATCAATTGTTGTCTCTGGTAAACCCTTTTTTTTTGTATCACCCACAATAAGTTTTCCTCTGAAGTCTTGTCTTCCATGAACTTGAAGTTGCTTGACCCATCAAGCTTATCTTCCATTATAGTTTTGTTCATCATATTTTTAGATTCTTCACAAACCGTTCTTAATTGGGCTAGAAAACCTAACGGCTAGGCTAGGCTGGCAACCTTAGGTTTTGTTGCGCTTATGTATGCCAACAATAAGACTTGAAAGTCAGAAGAACACAAGTAATCTTGAAGGCTTCTTCAAGGAGCTGTAGAAACCCTAAAAACAAAAATCTGCAGAAAATTGCGTAACCCTAGGGCCAAATTTTCAAAATGCTCAGAATTTCACTATGAGAGTCTCTGTAGATGCACTGAGAGAGGTCATACAACTTTGTCCAAGTTTTATCTTCAACGTCCACTTGTAAGGTGCTGAAAGAGATTATTAAGTAAGGGCTGTACGGATTTATGCAGAAACCCTAAAGGTCGTACGACACTACAGAAGGAGGATGATTTATCTTTTTGGATGCTTGTGCATGGGTTCGTCAAGAGCTATGCTATGATACCATGTTTATTTTTCTATAAGCTAGGCTTAAGCATCGAGTTGATTCCATTTTATCATTTTACTTAAACTATAAACAATTTTGTTGCAACAACCAAGAACACAAGAAGAAACACCATGCACAAGTACACAAGAAAAGTTAGCCAATCCTTTGCTATATTCTTCAAGAGAAAGACTTTCACCACCAAGAAAACCTAGCACACAAAAGGGTGCTCACAAACCCTAGAAGGCTAGCGCCCAAGAGAGGTGCGCACTTTTCCCAAGTAGATGTACTTGCTGAAATTTCCAAACTCACACAAAAGATATGATTCCTCAATGGGGAATTTACCTTTACTTATATTAGACTTGACCTGTCAACAAAAGTGACTATTGGCATAACAGGGTCAACCTCTCTATCTCATAATATAATTAATATTAACCAGATTAATTATCTTTTACATTAATTATCAATTACATTAAGGTGGGGCCGACCTGTACCCTTTACATTACAATTAGGGTTACAAGCAAGTCTGACTCTTGAACAATATAGCAAGGGATATCATACACCCACTAGTGCTCAACCATTAAGGGCACATCCATAGGAATTCCCATATCTCCGGGTCATTTCAGTACATAGAAGAACCACTTCTTCACTAGTGCTCATCCACTAGGATCACGTTCACTTGTGCTCGTCCACTCAACAGATCTTTTTTACCACTGCATTACACAGGAGAGTCATCTGGAGTTTCTGATCAACTCTCTGCTCAGAGGAGGCTATTCCATCATCTTCATCTCTGTCTCATGACGATGAACCCAACACTTTGGGATTTCACACGTTCACCTTGTGCTCAACCACATGCACATCCAACTCTGCAAATCTCCTTTCTCACTGCGTTACACAAGAGAATCATCTGGAGTTTTTCTCAACTCTCTGCAAGGAGGAGGCCATCTCTACGTTTTAGCTCTGTCTCAGATAGGAACCACACACCCCTCTTAGGGACTCTCTCTCACGTTTGTGTCCTAGAGAATGTCTCATGTAGCTGCAATCATCAACAAAACTATTGTTGTCTACAATTGTTATTTTTATATGTTAGCAAGAATTTTTATTATTGTATTTAGATTTATAGTAATTAGTTTTTATGAACATGCAAGCAAAAAATATATGGATATTGCATCATCATTCTTGAGGCTTAAGCCTCAAGAATTCAGTTGGGAAATTTCAAATCCTTTAAACTTAACACCATTGAAAATGCCTCCTTTACCATAAGCAATCATATTTGCAGTTTCTGGAATGGAATTTGAACCAAACGACCAAAGCTTATGCTTTAAGTTATGGTTGGCTCTGATTTTTATGTTTATGTGTTGGAAACATTATTATTATTATTATATGTAAATTTACAAGACTCACATTTTGGGAGAGCCTGTGGCAAGAAGCCGAGGAGAAAACGATATTTTTATTAATGCAATATTGGTTGAATAATTAATTATACAAAATAATATTACTTACACAATTTTTTTTTTATAAATAAAAGATATATAATTTATCTGTAAAAATTAAATTATAATTTTCAAGCAGTATAAAGAGAGCAATCTCTCTATTTATTTCGTAAATAAATAAATCTATGGTTCAGATCTATTGCACATGGGAAACTTGCGCGACAATTTTCAACGAGCTACCCCTCGCAATTTCATCACATGGTCTAAATAGAAGGACATGTGTTGGTTTGTGTTAATTGCGGGCACCCCTCTGCATTGGGATTATAAATGGGAGCTAGCTCCCTGCAAATAACACTTTTCACATTTTAAATATCGATACATTGATGTTTAAGAAAAAAATTAAAAATCATTTTAAACAATATTTATTTCATTGTTTTTTTTAACAAGAACTGGGAAAATTTATATTAAAAAGTGTGGATAAATCCATTGTAATACAAAAAGGGGGTCACAAATGACCTTCGAGAGATAGAAGCTTTGAATATTGGGATTTCTAATACAAAATTTGTGTCCATTGAGTTTTCACCTTCCCTAGCTATAACATTTATATTGTAATTCGAAGAATACAGTTTATAGAAAACTTCGTTTATATATAACGTAAAACAAAACATGACACTTGAATTTTACAGATTCAGCTACTCGATTCCTTTTTGATCTTCGAGTGTCCATACTGCTCCCAAATTGGATCTGGTACGAGCTCGTTGAGATCCATAATTTGATTTACTATGGCTGAAGTTAAATTATTATAAGCTCCCTAGGTGCTTGTTGGGGTACTGGGATGTTGGTGACTTCTTTCCATCTGATCCATTTGACTTTGCATAATCTCCATATAACTGCGTCGCTCCTCGATTTGGATTCTCTGAGAAAAGATTTCATTTTGCAATCTCTCAATGAGATGCCTATGCTGAGAGAGGGTCTCAAGCTTGAAGGTTAATGTAGAGTTGAGTGCTCCTTTGTGGATTCTCATCCTTTCGCACCCTGCACACTCAATATCTGGGTCATGTTGGTCATGTCTAACAAGTAAATCCTGCGAATTCATGATCCTTGCCACATTGTGGTTCTTCTCTCTATTTTCCATGATGCTGGGGGGGAGGGGCAGGGGCAATTCTGTAGAGGACTGGAAATCATGAGGGATAAGAATTTGGCTTTGGAGGAGTCAAGTCCCAGAAGAGGTTGCGAAGCGAATTTCTGAGCGAGGTGATGGATAGGCTCAAAGGTTCGCCGCAATAGAGGGGTTGCTCGAAATCTTTGAGAAGAGTCTCTCTGAGGCACAAATAATGTAGAATTCGAGACAAGGTGATTCAGGGAGAGCGCAGAGTACAAATCGCTCGAACTAAACTCAGAGGAAATTCACCATAACAAAGACGCTGCCTGAAATCGCCGAGAGAATTCACCCCATGTGACAATCAACTCCAAATTCGTGTCAATCAAATAAAACACATACTTTACCTAGAGTGTTGTACTCAAATCCTTCATATCTCTGAGCCAAGGACTGAATCCATCGTCACCCTGACAATTCCACTTCTCTTCAGGACTGCTGCACTCTTGACCCATCTGCGTCATAGTCTTCGACAATCTATTACCCACAATCTCAGTTGGGTGATCAAGCGAACCACCCCATGCCATAATGAAATAATTGTACCAGTTCTTGTTAACCCAGTGTATCCTTGGCTGATGAGGCCCTGTTTTTTAACCTGCCTGCTACCACCTCCACTTGTCATGGCTCGTGTTGGAGCTCCAAGTGTTCAGTCTCGTGGCCTTTGCATGATGACTCTTGGTCATATGTGAGAGAATTAGACTAGGGGGGCTAGACCTTATTTACCCTCCACCCCTAAGGTTCTGGGTGGTCTCCCAATGGCCTCGTTCACCATTTTGTCTGCTTCTTTATTATTATCTCTCAAAACGTGTAAGAAATTTGGATTTAAGTCTTTATAATTATACAAATTATGTCTATAACACTCTTCAAGCTGAATTTTTTTGGCTCAGATCCTTGGATCATCACCCTTATGATTATCTTTGAATCACCTACTACATTCAAGCTATGGATTTGTCTTTGATTTGCTAGTTGAAGTCTTTTAAGAAGTGCGTACGCCTCTTCTTTATTGTTGGTGTCTTTCCAAAGATTCTAGTAGTAGCTCAAGATTTTTTTTCCTTCGAGTTTGTAGAGAACCCCCCCCCACACATGCCTCCCCTGGGTTTTCCTTTGTTGCGCCATCAAAACAAAGTGTGTGTTCTGAATGTCTTTGGATCCAATCTTCTATGCTATGAATTGTATGAAGCTACCAACTCTATCTTTGTATTGAGTGAGAATTCTTAGAGGAGAGGAGATTGAAGCTTGTGACTCAATCCTTTTCTGGGATATTCCAATTGATCGGATGATCTATGCTCAGAATTTTAGTGTTCATAACCTCTGACAGTTGAGTTTTGGCCTTGTTAGCAGTGTTGAAATAATGTAACTGCAAGGTGTATTCTAATTATTATTGTTGTATTATTCATTAGATCAATCCCCTATTGTGGATTGATCATGTTGGTTATTGTAAAAGACCAAATCCCCTTTCGTGGATTGGTCAAAACAAAATTGTAATAGGCAAAATAAGAAGTCGGCCCTAGAATATATTAGAGAGGCCCCAAAATATATTAAAGGTGGTTATAACCACCCAGATTGAGAAGTCAACCCTGCCAGTGAAAAGACATCTCCACATGTGCCAGAGTTGTATAAATAAGGAGGCTATCGCCTCATTTAGGCACACACTCACTTGTTCATTGAGGAGCAAGTTTCAGAGCTGTAGTTGGAGAAGAGAGAGAGAGAGAGAGAGGCACATTCTTGGGAGAGGACTTTCTGTATTTGTTTGAGTTATCTATTGACATTGTATTGGCTATCTATAATAAGGAAGTTTTGCTGGGTTTTCTCCCCCATGAGGGTTTCCTAGGATAAATGATGTGTCTCTTGTGATTGGGTATTTCTCAATGATCATATATTATGATATTTTTATCTAGTGAAGAACTCTAATAATAGCTTAAACCTTAACATGGTATCAGAGCTAAGCTGAAGAGAGCATCTTTCATAAGAGAAAGTGAAAAACGTCACTATTGTCGTACATGCAAATTAGGGCTTTTTGTTGGTGAAGTATTTCATCCCTAAAACCATCTAGAAAAGTGCGCTCTTCCTCAAGGATCACTTTGGAATCCTCAATGCAATTTTTTAGTGTCTAGATCTCCCGAAAAGTGAAACCCTAGTTTTCACAAAGTACTAGAAAACTAGAAAACCATAGTACCAGAAATACCAGAAGTACCAGAGTACCAGAAAACCAGAAGCACCAGTCCAAAAATCCGTTGGTCAAGTTTGAGGGGGTAAAAGTTGGATTTTTAGAAATATGACTGCACCAGCTTACTAGCCTCAGCTCGGTGCATCTATCCCTTGGATCAGAATTTTAAAATTTGAAGTTTGAAAAATTAGGGTTACCTCATAAGACCCTAAGTTGCAGCTGCAGTTGCAGTCTCAGAACCAGTTGCAGTATCAATTGTAGTTGCAATATTTGTTGTAGTTGCAACCATAGTACTAGTTGTAGTCACCTTTGAAGTTCTTAAGAGTTGGTGATCTTTACCGCTGCTACCAGATGGTGCCTCTACTTGCAAATGCCATACGAGGTATGTACTCACACATGTTTCAACGGTTAAAGCTTTAAAGGGTATTTGTAAGAGAAGGGATCTCTTTCCATAGATCTAGAAGGATCTCAAGATCCAACACATTCAGAGGAATGATGCAACCCAGGTGTGATTATTCTGATATGCATCTATTTGTTATGATATTATTTTGATCAGTGTTGCATGTTGTAGCTATGAATCATTCTAACCTTTGGTCAAAATCTGAGTCAAGGTATTAGATGGATTAAAATTTGAGATCATAGAGTTTATCATCTAACCTAACCTTCTGTCAAGATAACATATTGTCTTAGTACATAAGACAGGTTGAAGAAAGTAATCGTCATCTTGAGTTAAGGAGACTTGGAAGAAAAGCAAGCACACTCATTCTTGAGGACAAGGCTCCATGTTTGATTAATCAAGTTGATAAGATTCAAAGGTACACATGACAAATTGATGACTACCCCATTACAAGTAACCACTATAGTTGAGATAACAGTCTTTGTAAAGTATTATACTTCGTAGCATGTGAGCATATAGAGGTAAATACTTAATGTGATCATTTGCCTTATACAACTAACACCTCCTCTAGGAGAAACCTCGTGTGTTAGTTCTAGGTTGCCATAGAGGAATGTTCGATCACAACACTATAAGAGTGTTGACCTCATTTCATAGTGTATCTCTTACTTTTGATCGTTGCTTCAGACAAGCCACGAATGATAGCTCTAAAGGAGCTACTGTGATGATTATTTGTGCTATTTCTTTATCGATTATTATCAAAAGGATATTATTCTAGCTTGTTGTTTTGTTGACCTTGTTTCAGGTCACAGGTGATATCCCTGAGAAAGCCATAGTGAAGGTTGCAGAAGGCAACATATTATATGAGACATGAAGCAGATTATGTACATGACCATATACACTCATGCACCAAAGAAGATGAAGAAGAAGTTATCTCTTGAGATTCAAAGTATCTCACATGAAGATTGATTGAAAGGAGCAGAAGGCTCCAAAGAGGACCGAACATTAGAATGGGAAGCAGACCTCGTTTGAAGCCTGAATAAGTCTTTCATATTTAGACTTGGTATGCAACACCAAGTATACCCTGTAAGAGATCGGCATGGATGTGACCTTTGATGAAGATGCAACGCTCAAGAAATCAAGAAGATGCCAACTTGAAGAAGTATATGAAGAGGAACCCGTAGCTTCCAGAGTTGCAGAATCAGTGAGGGAGGTTCCCAGAGTTGTAGAAACAGTGAGGGAAGTCGTAACTTCCCCTGATGAGGAAATTTTCGAAGATCATGACATAGTAGAATTTCAAGAACCTCCTCAGATGACGATCTCCCATAAGAGAAAGCCAGCTTGGGCTAGGGATCTTATTCAAGATGGAGAGAAGTATGGTGTTCCTGAAGGAACCATGAGACATGTGAAGAGACCGAAGCCATTCTCCAGCTATATGGCTTTGTTGTGTGATCTCTTAGAAAAGGAGCCTACCTTCTTTGAAGAAGCCATTCAGAAGAAAGAATGGGCAAATGCCATGACAAAAGAATACTAATCCATAATAAAGAATGATGTATGGGAAATAGTTCCCAGACCGAAGATCAAGGATGTGGTATCTTCCAAATGGCTCTTCAAAATAAAACATGCTATTGATGGAAGTATTGAGAAGTATAAAGCAAGAATTGTTGCATGTGGATTTTCTCAAAAGGAAGACATTGACTATGAAGAGACATTCACTTTTGTAGCTAGATACACTTCAATCAGAACCAACATAGCCCTTGCAGCTAAGATGAAGTGGAAGTTATACCAGATGGACGTAAAGACAGCTTTCCTAAATGGTGTCATCGAAGAAGAAGTGTATATAGAGAAACCTCAAGGATTTGAAGTTGAAGACAGGAAGTCTCAGGTCTGCAAGTTGAAAAAGGCTCTGTATGGATTGAAGCAAGCTCCCAGAGCTTGGTATGGCAGGATAGACAACTTTATGAAGAGCTTGGGCTTTACCAAGAGTAAAGCAAATTATAACCTCTACTTCAAGGTTATGAACGATGAGCCGGTAATGTTGTTGCTGTATGTGGATGACTTATTTTTAATTGGAGAAGAAAATCTCATCACCGAATGTAAGAAGAAGCTCGCTTCATAATTTGAGATGAAAGACCTTGGCCTAATGCATTATTTCTTAGGTATTGAGGTATGGCAGAGTCGAGAGAGGATCTTCCTTAACCAAGGGAAGTATGCAGTCAAAACCCTGAAGAGATTCGACATGTTAGAGTGCAAGTCCATGAAAACACCCATGGAAATGAAGCTGAAGCTATTGGTCAACACTTCGTCAGAATTGATTGATGCTACGCTGTATAGACAAATCATTGGATCCCTGATGTACCTGACGAACACTAAAATAGATATCTGTTTTTCCATGAACACTTTGAGTTAGTTTCTGGTAGAACCCAAACATGTTCACCTATCTGCTGCATAACATGTGATGAGGTACCTTAAAGGTACCTTAGATTGTGGTCTCAGTTATGATGGAGATCATGATTTCACATTGAGTGGGTACACTGATTCAGATTGGGCTGGAAGTGTCTCTGACAGGAAGAGAACTTCAGGATGCAGTTTCAGTTTGGGATCAGCCATGATCTCATGGCAGAGTAAGAAGCAATCCAACATTTCTCTCAGTATAGCGGAAGCTGAATACATTGCTGCATGTTTCGCCAACTACGAAGCTATATGGCTTCAAAAGTTGTTGACCAGTGTATTTGACCTAGAGATGGAAGCAATCACGATCCTATGTGACAACCAGAGCTGCATAAAGATGAAAAATAATCTTGTGTTTCATGACAATTCGAAGCACATAGATATTCAATATCATTACATCCATGATATGGTGCAGAGAGGAGCCATAAAGCTCCAATATGTTAGCACTGATGAACAGGTTGACGATGTGTTGACTAAGCCTCTATCTCGTGTAAAGTTTGAGAACTTTCGAGATAAGCTTGGTATATTCAGAAATTGTCGGAGGAACCACAGTATTTAAGACATCTCGTCGTCGACGTTTCGGATCCATCATCAGGTCAAAAAAGTCTGAGAAAAATAGTAAGAGAAGAGCCTTTATTAAATAGTGATGAGGCAGGTGAAAAAACTACGTTTGGCTGAGTGAAACCCTCTTTTTTAGGAGAAATTTAGGGTTGACCAGGGGTTTTAGTAAAAAAAATATATTAATTTTAAGTTGATTAAGGTTAAATTAATGAGGAAACCCTAGTATTAAGGAAGTACAAATACTCTTAAGTTAATTTTACTAAGCGATGTTAGTTTTGTCAATATTAATGTTATGTTAAATATAGGTTAGAATAATGAGGTAAACC
>ML826073.1:19503-41551 GCA_009831015.1 Picea engelmannii | reverse complement strand
GGAGATTGTTGGTTGTGGAGCTTGATTATCTTCCTGATTCAGAGGTCCTTTCTTTCAGCCGTGTTTATACCCCATGAAGTATTTACACCCCAGAAGTATGTACACTCTTCCACGCGGGGGAGTGTAGAGGGGGGGTACCCCCTCTGCGGGGTCCAGGGGGGCTATCCCCCCGGCTGGGGGGTCTGGGGACAAGTGGGCCCCCAGCGGGGGTTCGGGGGCGAAGCCCCCGAAGAAAAAATTGCCTTATAAAATTATATTGTAATTTCATTGTAAATCTGGACCGTTTATTATAAGGTCACATATCTAACGGTAGAGATTATGCTAGGGTTTTTTTCCCTAGAAGGAAACCCTCTTTTATGAGGGAAAGGTATTGCGGCTATTAATGATGGGGAATATTATATTTTGAGAGAGGAGGCTGTGAGAGAAAGAAGAGGAAGTTACAGTGGGTTTCGTTGTAGGTTGTATCTCTTCATTTGCTGGATAACAATAAAGGAAGGACTTGGCAATTTCTCTGGTGGACGTAGCCCACACTGGGTGAACCACGTAAATCTGTGTCTCTCTTGTATTGTGTGTCTTTTGTGTTTTGTTTCTGCATTTGTTTTATTTTATTGCTCCGCAGTCCTGTTTTTCTAATAGATCTACCTCATGGTCAAGTAGATCTGTTGGAAGTATGTGAAGCCACATTGCTTTGCACACTTACTGCTATATATATATATATATAGTGCACTTAAGGCTATAGATTTATGTTTCCTGCTGCAATAGGAAATCATGGAAGATTTCAAGGTAGAACATCAATAGGATGTGCTATTCTGGTCCACTGTACTTTCTACTCAATTTGAATCAGCATGAATCAAGTCTGGTGTTTAATCGGATACATCAGTGATCCAATCAACTGTGGATTGGTCTCGTCTTGAATCAACATCAATCTTCTTCTTTAAATCCATCATGGTGGATTTGTATTATGTCATACTTCTTGTCCCAAGAAGTAGTGTATCATACTTAGATCCTTTTATGAAAATCAGAAGTCAATGCTTGCTAGTTTTTAACAACTAGGCTTTTTGAGTAAGTCATCGAGATTAGATTTTTGTCAACAATACTGTATAGTTTTGGATCAACAACACTCTTGCTGAAATCCAAACTCATCAAGAATCTATCTATCTGATATGGATTCCAACTCATGGATGGTGGTATGGATGGAAGTGAATCGGTTCACTGGGTCAAGTTTCACATCATTGACAACTCCCTCTGTTTGTGAGAAACCTATGGCTATAGATCTCGTTTTGTATTACCTTGATACTTTCATTAGCCACATGCTTTACCATAGGTTTCTCTTTCTGGTCCCTGAACAATATCTTATGCACCATCCTATTAAAGTATATTGGTACTCTTTTGTTATGGCATTTGGCCATATTGGTTCTCTTGTTTCTTTTCTAAGACATGGAGTCTTATCATCAATGAAGTGTCTCATGACTGGAGGATAGATTTGAAAAAATCTTTTACTTTCTCAGAAGGTGCCTTGAGAGGTTTGTATGTTTTTTTTTGCCTCTTGCATAGTGAGTCTAGGTAGGCATTTTATGCCTTGCTGCAATATCACTGAACATATCAACTGAAGAAACTGGATCAACTAGAATAATTTCTTTCTCCCTCTGAACTACTAAAGGGGGAGAAGGTATAGTCTTACTGTCAATCTCCATATGAGATTCTCTGGATCTTTGAAAGATTATCTCTTCTTCAAGGACAACATTTCTGCTTGTCTCAATCTGTTTCTGATCAAGGATGTCGATCTGGAATGACTTTGAAGATTCACTGTATCCTTTCTTTCTAAAGGATCTAGCTTGGACTTCTTTTCTTTGGGTACATGGAAATACATTGGGCACCCAAACAACCTGAAGTGTTCAATCTCAGGCTTCACTCCAGTGAAGGATTCTATTCTGGTGAAGACTCTTGTTCTGAACATATACTGCATCATGCATGCTCATGCCCATGAAATCATAGAAATATTCTGATCATGCATTATTGTATTGATTGTCTCAAGGATTGTTCTATTCTTCCTCTTTCTCAAATAGTTTTGACTCCCTTTGAGTCAATGTGACTTCCTCTAAGGGATAAACATCTTCCTTTGTTCTTGACCTGTCTGGAACAAGAAAACAAGAGGAACCAAAACAAGAATATCTCCTAAAGGAGAATAATGAGTTTATCTCTAGAATCAAAACAATTTAAGGATTGTTAACACAACTACAACACCTACTTGTAATGTAGCAAACTTTAGAAATATAATTTTAGAGGAATGACAATTACAACAATCAAACTTGGAGTCTTCCAGTGTGTTGCTTTTCTTCAAGTCTCCTTCACTCAAGATAACAAGTGCTTTCTTCAACCTGTCTTTTGTACTAGGAAAATATTCTATCTTGATAGAAGGTTGGGTTAGAGAACAAACTATATGATCTCAACTTTAATCCATCTAATATCTTGATTTTAATTTTGACCAAAGGTTAGTATGATGGACATAGATTCAATATGCAATCTAGATCAAAATAATGTCATAACAAGTAGATGCATATCAGAATAATCAAACCTAGGTTGCATTATTCTTCTTAACGTGTTGGATCTTGAGATCCTTCTGGATCTATGGCAAGAGATCCCTTTTCCTGCAAATACCCTTTAAATCTTAACAATTTAAACATATGTGAGTACATACCACTGATAGCATTTGCAGGTAGTGACACCATCTAGTAATAACGGTAATATTTACTAACTCTTAAAGGACTAGGACTTCAAGGGTGACTGCAATTGGTGAAACAACTGATACTGCAACTGCTATTGATACTGCAACTGATTCCAAAATTGCAACTGCAGCTGCAACTTAGGTTTTTATGAGGAAACCCTAATTTTTCAAAATTCAAATTTTGAAATTTTGATCCAGGGGATAGATGCGCTGAGCTAAGGCGAGTAAGTTGGTGCAGTCAGATTTTTGAAAATCCAAATTTTACCCCCTCAAACTTGACCAATGGATTTTTGGACTGGCGCTTCTAGTTTTCTCGTACTTTTAGTAATCTGGTACTTCTGGTACTTTGTGAAAACTAGGGTTTCACTTTCTAGGAGATCTACCCACTGAAAAGGTGCGCTAAAGATGCCAAAGAGTTCCTTGGGTTAGGGCGCACTTTTCTAGATGGTTTTGAGGTTGAAAATCTTCTTCAACAAAAATCCCTAATTTTCATGTACGACAACTATGACATTTTTCCTTTTTCTTGTGAAGAATGCTTGTGCAATGGGTTCTTTCAAGACCTATGCTTCGATACCATGTTGATTTTTCATAGCATTAGGTTAAGCATGAAGTTCATTCCATTTTATGAATTAACCATAACCATAAATGTTGCAACAACCAAGATCACATGAAGAAGCACCATGCACAAGAACACAAGATATATCCCGAGAAACCCTTCTCAAACAAGGGAGAAAAACCCAACCAAATCCTTTTCTATAATCTTCAAGAGAAAGACCTTTACCACCAAGAATATCTTAGCACACAGGGTGCACAAAACCCTAGAACTCTAGCGCCCAAGAGAGGTGCACAACTTTGACCAAGAAGTGTACTTGCTGAAATTTCCAAAACTCACAAGTGTGTGTGTGTCTACAAATGAAAGATTTCATCTTACTTATATTAGACTTGTCCTACCAACTAAAGTGTCTATTGGCACAATAGGGCCGAACTCACTTAGACATATTTATTTATTTATTATTTTAATAATTACTATTACTATTACTATTAATTATCTTTTACAGTTTATCTTTAGACACAATAAGATAGGGCCAACCTGTACCTTTTACACAATAACTAGGGTTACAGGTAGGGTCGATCCTTTTCTATATTATAGAAAAGGATATGATACACCCACTAGTGCTCATCCACTAGGGGAACATCCATAGGGATGTCATGGCCTGATCGACTGCATCACACAGATGAACTGGGTCTTCACACATGTGCCTGTGCTCGTCCATAGGCACGTCTACTCGACAGATCCACTTCCACCAATAAGAGGATCATCTGGAGTCTTCTCGTCAACTTTGTTGCTGCTCAGAGGAGGCCATCACATCATCTTCATTTTTATTCACATGATGATGTGCCCAACACTTTTTAGGGATTTCGCATGTTCACCTTGTGCTTAGCGACAAGCACGTCCTAACTCAACAGATTTCTCTTACATCGGATAATCATCTTGAGTTCCTCTTTCTCACATCATGGAGGAGGCCATATACATTCCTATCCCCTGTCCCAGGATGGAACCATGAACCCTTTATTAGGGGCTTTCTGTCAGGTTTGTAAGCTGAGAGTAAGACTTCACATCTCTGCTATATTCCACATCTCACAGGTTTGTAAGCTAGAGGATGTCTCCTATAGCTGCATTCATCAACACCTTATTCCCTTCTCCCTGGGAACATGAATGTAGACAAGACAATCAAATATCCTTAAATTCCCTATCTTCGGTTTCACTCTCATTAATGCTTCCTCAGGAGTCATTTCCTCCAAAATCCTATGAGAACTCATGTTCTGAACATAAATTGTCGTGTTCCGTGCTTCTACCCAAAGCATCATGGGTAGATCCTAGTCATGCAACATTACCCTGGCATCCTCAACTATGGTTTGATTCTTCCTCTCTGCAAACCCATTTTGTTGTGGGTTGAAAGGCATTGTTAGCTCCCTCTTAATCCCTGCCTCCTTGCATAAATCCTTGAACTCACTAGAAGTATAGTCGCCATTGTTATTTGACCTTGGGATCTTGATATTCTTCTAGACTGATTCTCCACCTGAGCCTTGAACTCCTTGAATTGACTAAAGACCTCATCCTTGGTCGTCATGAAAACATCCATGTCCTCTTGGAATGATCATCAATGAAGGTCACATAATAACGACAACCACTTGAAGATGGAATTGACATTGGTCCACACACATTTGAATATATCAAGTCCAAGATATATTTGCACCTACTATCACTATTTGAAAAAACAACTTTGGCATTTTTTCTGAGTGCACAACCCTTGCATACACTCTGTTGTTTTGCTTCAAACTCTGGTAGACCTATCACCATATTTCTCAACACTGACAAATCCCTGTAATGTAAGTGTCCCAATATTTTGTGCCAAAACTCGCATAAATTATCATTTTCATGTATCAAGGCCTGAGGTAGCTGACCAATTAGCTTATAGAGATTGCCATCATGAGTATCAATGACCTTTTATGAGTCAAGACTCAATCCCTTTGGTTAATCCAGAACCCGCCCATCTACAAATTCCACTGCATACCCTCTATCCTCCATGGTAGAGATAGAAAGTAGGTTCTTCTTCAATCTAGGTACATAGAACACTTCACTCATCTTGAGAAGCTTTCCGGACTTCAGCTAAAATGAAATTATTCCAACTCCCTTGACTGCATACTTGGTATTATCACCAAGTTCCACATGTAATTGTGAGTTATCTGTCATACTGGTGAGTAATTTTTGCTATCCTATCATATGAAGAGAAGCTCCACTATTCACCAACCAAGTCTCCATGGTGACCTGCCTAGAAAAAAATATGCACAATTATCTCAAGAGATGTCTCCCTCTCTTCCTTCAAAGCCTCTACTTTGATCCCATGTCAATTTTCACGTGCAATTCTATGTGAGTAATTTCATATTTTAAAATTACTTCCTAATGATCAAACAATAAACCCTAACTATTATCACTGAACAATTTTACACTGAAATTATGACAGAAAATTACAACAATGGAAAACAACAAGATCATAGATAAATCATTTTCACACTTTAGACATAAATTTTTTGTTCTGTAAATTGTCAAATTTAGAAATTTGTGAAGGAAAAATCAACCTTCCCAGTGAACAAAATTTGTCCAAAACTGAGGATAAAACCAGTCTTTTGAAAAACACGAAAATTTAGTTAAATTTTCGGAATCACTAATCAATAGAAAACCTGCTGATGTCACCCTATCGTACTATTGATGTCACCCTATTTGATGCAGGAGCATCTCAAGCAAGCCAGTGTGGAGATAAAAGACAGTTGGAAAAGCGCCCAGCGCAAATTTTGAAAATGCCTTGAAACATTAATGAAGTCATCAAGTGGAGGCACACTTGTAAAATGTAAACGGACCTTGAGATATCCGCTCTCGTCCTTAGTAGATAGAAGGCATTTATAATAGTTAATGCAAGTAGATAGAATTTAATGCGTAGATTAGATAATTTAGAATGGGAGAGGGAAACGAAATATAGACACCCTCATTGTGTATTGTAATAAAGAACATAACAGATAGAAGAGATGATGCCAATTGAGAGCATAGTAGAGAAGAACATTACCAAAAGAGAAGAGCATACAGAGATGGAATAGAGAAGCTGTGTTTGAAAAACACCCATGTACAGAGATTTGAGTTAATAGAAGAAGTCTTAATTCAGATTCATGGCGTTGTATTTGTTTCTTGTATGAGTATGCTAATTGGTATGTTCATGGTTTTACTCTTTCTGTCATGAAATTGCTTTATTGCTATGTATGAATGATTTCTTGTTGAATGTCTAAAATCTGAGAGAGAGAGATTAAAGGAATGAGTTTCAATTGTTTCTCTATCTGAGCAAGAGTTCCTGCAAGAGTGCAGTTGAATTGTCAGCAAGGAGTGTGTTAACAAAGGGTTCAGAGGTTTGTCTCTGAAAGCTCAGATAAGATAACTTTTGTTCTCATTTCCTCAGAAGTACAGTTGGGCACAGGAGCCGTGCAAGGTGTGTGCAGGCCAAGTAAAGTTTCAGGTTTTGTAACCTGAATGAAGTATTGAGAGACTGCTACTGCAGGGAGTGTGCAGAGTCAACGGATTCCAATTCCTTGGAGTAATTAAGGAGTATGTTGTAGGGAGTGTGTGCAGGAGTCTTCTTCAAGACTCAGAGTTAGAGAAAGTTCAAGAAGGATAAAGCCTTCAAGGTCATCGAAGGAAGTATAGGAAGTTTGTGCATTGGAACAGTGAGAAGGCGTTGCGAGTTTGTGTCGCGGACAATTGAGTACCATGGGAAAACCATTTGGTAAAAAGTTGTAGGAGTCCTCGTGAAGGGAAGAGACGGACGGTCGGAATTCTCTGTGGAGAATTTGTGAAGTCCTGTGAGTCGTCATATCTCATGAAGGAGAAGGGGAGTTACAGTGAATACTTTTGAGGGGTTCAAGCTCAGGAGAGACAGAACCGTAGATTCAAGCCAACAGGGGTCGTTGGATTTACAAGTGGATTTCTATTTCAGGGTTTTGTAGGCTAAAGTCCCATAATCTTTGCGACAGGACTCGCGAAATCACGAAATGTGAAGTCCCGAAGGGACAAAAGTATTTTGTGGGCCACAAAATCAACAGGGTGGACAGCTGGCGCACTATCGACATGGAAGTCAAACTCCATTGACCATTTGGAGGTTTCGAGGGGTGAAGTCCTGAAATCTTCGCATCAAGATTCGCGAAATCACGAAGTCCGAAGTCTCGACGGAATGGAGGGTTGTTGAAAAGTCAGAGTTTGCAAGCACATCGGAGGTTCGGTAAATCAGGTTTCGGGAGTCAAGGGGACGAGTTGCTTGACATTGCAAATCCCAAAATTGCGATAAGGAGAAACCCAAAATAGAGAAAGAAAGGTCAAGTGTTGACTGTCTTCAAGTTTCAGAGATTGAGAGATAAGGCACTTGACCACCAGATTCGCGAAAGCGCGAAGTCCGATCTCCTGAAGTACTAGGGGGAATTTCTCGAAGTTAATTGTGGGTGTAGATTTTCCGAAAGGGAAATAGAGGAGCTATTTCCGAGAGCTCTTCGGGCCAGTGTAAGGGGAAAGATCCTGTGTGCGTGGACTTCTGACCTATGGGTTGGGAAGCGTGCATGCATCAATTTGGTATCAGAGCTCAGAAAGGTTTCTTTGCTTTCTGTAGCAGGGAAAAGGAGAATTCACCATGCCACCGAGAAGAAGGGACATGGAAACACCCGATCCACCAGAGGATAGGGAAATGTCGAGAAGAAGGGGTAGGCAGATGCCTGATCCAGCCATGGAGAGAGAGATGCGTGATTTACACGCCAGACTTGAGGACATGGAGACAACACAGAAGCACATAATCGGTGCTGGGGATCTTAGTGATTCTGAAAGTGAGATTGAGATTGAACATGAAAGGGAGGAAGTTGCAGCCGAAGATGCAGCAAACGAACGCTTGATTAGGGCTATTGCAAGAATGGGTGCAAGAGCGAAAATGGACATTCCATTTTATGATGGAAACTTGGATGTTGAAGAGCTTCTAGACTGGATTAGAGCTCTGGACACTTATTTTGACTATGAAGATGTCGAAGAGGACAAGAAGGTCAAACATGTTGTCACGAGATTGAAGGGACATGCAACATTGTGGTGGGATGAGCTACAAGCTGACAGACGCTGCAAAGTCAAGCAAAAAATCAAAAGCTGGGACAGGATGATCACGAAGATGAAGGCGAAATTCATCCCCAGAGATTACCAGATTACTCTGTTTCAAAGAATGCAAAACTTGAGGCAGAAGATGATGACAGTGAAAGAATACACTGAAGAATTCTACAGGCTAAACATCAGGGAGATCATCGAGAAAGCGATGATGAAAAAGTTGCCAGGTACATGAATGGCCTGAGATACGACATTCAGGATCAGATGAGCATGATAACCATCCGAACGGTGGAATATGCTTATCAAATGGCTCTAAAAGTTGAAAAAAAGTTGAGCCGAAAGCAGGGTCAAAGAGGCCAAGGAGGAATTCAAGCCAGAGGCAAATCAGTTGCCCAGGACAAAAATCAGAAACCCAAGGAGGATTGGAAGAAACCTCAGACTCGAACTGAGAGAGGTGGAATCTCACAGCGAGGGCAATATGATGAACAATGAGGGCAGCATACCGAACAGAGAGGAGATTATGTTGATAATAATATTTTTCCTCGTACCAGAGGTAGAGGAAGAGGAAGAGGTGGAGTGATAGCATGCTTCACATGTGGTAAGACTGGACACAAATCTTATGAGTGTCCAGACAAAAAGAAAGAAGGAGGTGAGACTCACATCGCCGAAGCACAGAGGAGAAATATTGAAGCAGAAGATGATGAAGGCAGAAGATCATTGATGATGCAAAAAGCTCTTTTGACACCAGAGAAGGAGGTGGAGAGTTCAGTCCAAAGAAACAAACTTTTTCAGACCGCCTACAAAACCAAGGACAGGGTATGCAAGGTCATTGTGGACAGTGGTAGCACGGATAATCTCGTTTCAATGAAGATGGTAGAAAAGCTGGAGCTGGAGACAATTGATCATCCAAGCCCATATAGAGTTTCGTGGCTACAAAAAGGACATCAGGTAACTGTCACTAAACAATGTTTAGTTGAATTTAATATAGGAGGATATAATAATAAGATACTCTGTGATGTTATTCCCATGGATGTTTTTCATCTATTGCTAGGTAGACCATGGCAATATGACAGGAATGTGATTCATGATGGGAGAATGAACAAATACACCCTAGAGAAGAATGGGAGAACTCACATGTTGCTTCCAATCAAGGATAAGGAGGTGAAACCTAAAGTAAGTAACACTGTACTTCTCATGAGTGGGAAGGAACTTCTTACCGAGGTCAAGAAGAAGGAAGAACCGCAATTCATTGTGGTCAGGAAACCAAATATTGTTTTGACCAGCACAAGAGTGGATGATTTACCAGAAGAGATTCAGGAACTACTGGAAGAGTTCACTGACATAGTAGTGGACACACTACCTCATTCGTTGCCACTGATCAGAAGTGTGAGTCATCATATTGATCTCATACCAGAAGCCAGTTTGCCAAACAAAGCCGCGTACAGATTGATGGTTCAAGAGAATGAAGAGGTCAAAAGACAAGTCCAGGATTTGTTGGACAAAGGTTTGGTCAGGGAACGCTTGAGTCCATGTGATGTACTGACAGTACTCAGTCCGAATAAATATGGAGGCTAGAGGATGTGTATTGACTCGAGGACGATCAACAAAATAACCATCAGGTATAGATTTCCATTGCTAAGGATGGATGATCTGATGGATTTCTTGAGTGGAGCAAAGTATTTTTCGAAGATGATTTGAAAAGCGGTTATCATCAAATCTGCATGAGAGAAGGTGATGAATGGAAGGCATCCTTCAAGACCAATGAAGGGTTGTATGAATGGCTTGTCATGCCGTTTGGCTTAACGAACGCGCCAAGTACTTTCATGAGGTTGATGAACGAAGTCCTAAGGGATTTCATCGAAAAATTTGTTATCGTATATCTGGATGACATACTGATTTTGAGTAAGACAGAAGCTGAACATCCGAAACATTTGGCTACAGTGCTGAGGAATTTACAGCAGGAGAAGCTATTGATAAACATGAACAAATCCTCATTCATGAAGACAGAGCTCATTTATTTGGGTTTTGTTATTTTTGTAGATAAATTGAGGATGGATCCAGATAAGGTGGAGGTAATTAAGAATTGGCCATCATCGAAGAATACCTTTGAGGTGAGAAGTTTTCATGGATTGGCTAGTTTCTACTGGAAGTTCATCAGAAATTTCAATGGAATTAGTGCACCAATGATGGATACAGTGAAGAAGAGACAAAAATCTTTTCACTGGACAGAAGAAGCTGAGAAGAGTTTTAATTTGTTGAAGAGGAAGGTCACGAAACAACCAATTCTGGTGTTGCCTGATTTCCAAAAGACATTTCAAGTGAAATGCGATGCAAGTGGATTTGCAATAGGGGCAGTCTTGAGTCAAGAAGACAGACCGATAGCGTACTTCAATGAGAAGCTGAATGAAGCGAAAGTGAAATACTCCACTTATGATAAGGAGTTTTATGCTATCATTTAGGCATTGAAGAAATGGAGACATTACTTAATTCCCAAGGAGTTTGTCTTATACAGTGACAATCAGGCACTGCAATTTGTGACTCAACAGAAGAAGTTGAATCAAAGACATGTAAAATGGGTTGAATACATGTAGAATTTCACTTTTGTGATTAAACATATTTATGGTACTGCTAACAAAGTTGTTGATGCTTTGAGCAGAATTTTTTTTCTATTGCAAGAGTTCAGAGTCAAAACGTTGGGTTTTGATGATCTCAGGGACATGTATAGAAATGATCCAGATTTTAAAGAGGCGTATGAAGCAGCTGAGAATCCAATTCTCAGAGATAGAAGCCAATGGGCAGAATACATAACCAGGAAAGGGCAGAATACATAACCAGGAAAGATTATTGTTTAAAAGTAATCAACTTTGTATTCTTAAATGCTCCAAGAGGGAGAATTTGCTGAAGGAGAAACATAGTGGAGGATTGGTCAGGCACTTTGGTCACGATAAGACGTTCGCAAAGTTGAATGAGTCATATAATAAACTAAAAATGAAGAAAATCGGGGCAAATTCTTACGAAATTGAATTACCTGATGGGATCAGAGTTTCTCCGATGTTCAATATCTCATATTTGTACCAATATAAAGCTGAGGAAACAGGGACAGAAAATGAATAGCCAGTGATCTAGTGGAAAAAACAGATGTTAGTTGCAGAAAATCCGCAGATGGAGTGCATACTAGACAAAAGGGTCAGCAAGAAGAACAGGTGAAAGCAATACTTTGAATATTTGGTCAAGTGGAAGGGCCATCCAATTGAAGATTCCAGCTGGGAAAATGAAGCAGAGATCCAGAGGCATGGACACACCATACGTGAGGTCATGGACAGGAGCCCATGAAAATTTTCAAGCAAGGGAGTATGATGCAGGAGCATCTCAAGTGAGCCAGTGCGGAGATAAAAGATAGCTGGAAAAGTGCCCAACGCAAATTTTGAAAATGCCTTGAAACATTAATGAAATCATCAAGTGGACGCACACTTGTAAAATGTAAACGGACCTTGAGCTATCTTCTCTCGTCCTTAGTATATAGAAGGCATTTATAATAGTTAATGCAAGTAGATAGAATTCAATGCGTAGATTAGACAGTTTAAAATGAGAGAGGGAAACGAAATATAGACACCCTCATTGTGTATTGTAATATAGAACAAAACAGATAGAAGAGATGATGCCAATTGACAGCATAGTAGAGAAGAACATTACCAAAAGAGAAGAGCATACAGAGCTAGAACAGAAAAGCTGTGTTTGAAAAACACCCATGTACAGAGATTTTAGTTAATAGAAGAAGTCTTAATTCAGATTCATGGCATTGTATTTGTTTCTTGTATGAGTATGCTAATTGGTATGTTCATGGTTTTACTCTTTCTGTCATGAAATTGCTTTATTGCTATGTATGAATGATTTCTTGTTGAATGTCTGAAATTTGAGAGAGAGAGAGAGAGTAAAGGAATGAGTTTCAATTGTTTCTCTATCTGAGCAAGCGTTCCTGCAAGGAGTGCAGTTGAATTGTCAGTAAGGAGTGTGTTGACAAAGGGTTCAGAGGTTTGTCTCTAAAAGCTCAGATAAGATAGTTTTTGTTCTCATTTCCTCAGAAGTGCAGTTGGGCACAGGAGCCGTGCAAGGTGTGCACAGGCCAAGTAGAGTTTCAAGTTTTGTAACCTGAATGAAGTATTGAGAGACTGTTGCTGCAGGGAGTGCGCAGAGTCGACGGATTCCAATTCCTTGGAGTAATTAAGGAGTTTTCTGCAGGGAGTGCATGCAGGAGTCTTCTTCAAGACTCGGAGTTGGAGAAAGCTCAGGAAGGATAAAGCCTTCAAGGTCGTCGAAGGAAGTACAGGAAGTTTGTGCATTGGAACAGTGAGAAGTCGTTGCAAGTTTGTGTCGCAGACAATTGAGTACCGTGGGAAAACGATTTGGTAAAAAGTTGTAGGATTCCTCGTGAAGGGAAGAGACGGACGGTCGGAATTCTCTGTGGAGAATTCGCGAAGTCCCGTGAGCTGTCAGATCTCACGAAGGAGCAGGGGAGTTACGACGAATACTTTCAAGGGGTTCAAGCTCAGGAGAGACAGAACCGTAGATTCAAGCCAACAGGGGTCGTTGGATTTACAAGTGGATTTCTATTCCGGGGTTTCGTAGGCTGAAGTCCCGTAATCTTTGCGACAGGACTCGCGAAATCATGAAATACGAAGTCCTGAAGGGACGAAAGGATTTTGTGGGCCACAAAATCAGCAGGGTGGACAGGTGGCGCACTATCGACACGAAAGTCAAATTTCGTTGACCATTTCAGGGTTTTGAGGGGTGAAGTCCCGAAATCTTCGCATCAGGATTCACAAAATCGTGAAGTCCGAAGTCCCGACGGAATGGAGGGTTGTTGAAAAGTTAGAGTTTGCAAGAACATCGGAGGTTCGGTAAATCAGGTTTCGGGAGTAGAGGGGACGAGTTGCTTGACATCACAAATCCCAAAATCGTGATAAGGAGGAACCCGAAATAGAGAAAGAAAGGTCAAGTGTTGACTGTCTTTGGGTTTCGGAGATTGAGAGATAAGGCGCTTGACCACCAGATTCGCGAAAGCATGAAGTCCGATCTCCCAAAGTACTAGGGGGAATTTCTCGAAGTTAATTGTGGGTGCAGATTTTCCAAAAGGGAAATAGAGGAGCTATTTCCGAGAGCTCTTCGAGCCAGTGTAAGGGGAAAGATCCTTTGTGCGTGGACTTCTGACCTGTGGGTTGGGACGTGTGCATGCATCAATGTTGTACAAACATGTTCGTACTATTCTGTCACATTTGTGGGTCTGAAACACATGCGGCCTAGTGTACTTGTTTGCACGTGAATTATGCTCAGGTTGTACCATTCATGCGACCTATTGTACCTGTTCACACATGCAGTGTGCTCAAACCGTACCACTCATGTGACCTGTTGTATGGACCTATACAGTTGTAGCATCCCACTCTAACGCACTGAGCAAACTTATTCTTTGAGGACACTTGCTCGCAAGTGATCCAGAAATTTATGCTATTAAAACTTTTGATTTTGATTATGATGCATTATGGGTTGATGACATGTTGTTTTACTACATTGACATAGATAGGTGCTATTGACTCGGTTTTACTGAGTGTGTAGGGTTTTGGACCTTGAGGATGTAGAGGCATCGATGGAACCCCTTGGACTCCAGATCGAGTCAGGGAGTGTGCCATTGGGGTTTGATTATTTTACTATGATATTAGTGCATCTGACTAGATAATATGATATGGATATGTTTTGACATGATTTGTTGATGATGCAGGCTGACGATAGCTTGCCGACCATACTCGCATATGGAGTAAAGGGGCATGCACGACTACCAGATATGTTGAGGGAGAGGTGTGGACAATAGCCCTGCCATAGCCTACTAGCACTCTCGTCATGGCTCGAACTGTAGGTTAACAATTACCTAGTTCGAGAGGACCACGATGTTGTGAGGGAAGACTGCGACAGTCGCTCACGATTATTCTAAGGGACGCGCAATAAGGCGGGGCCTTATTCCTTAGAGGCCCTTAGTCTCCCACCAGTTCACCTAGCGAAGTGTTGACTCTAGGGGTTATAGATGTCTACCAAGTCAGTCAAGAGGTGAGTGGCACCCTTGGAGCACGTAGTGCGTCCTAAAGGGCATGTTGCGCAAAGGAACATATGAGGTGAGTGGCACCCTTGGAGCACCTAGTGCGTCCTGAAGGGCACGTCGCGTTGTTGATGATAGAGGGATGAACCTAGATGGCCCTAAGACAATTAACATGTTAAGTAATTTTAAGACAATTTCCCTAATTAAATGTCGCCCAGTACGAAAATTAAGGCCTAAGTCTAAATTACGCTAGTGGTTGAACCTTGTCTTCAAAAAAAATAATAATAAAAATAAAAATGACTTAAATAATAATTTTGACCTTCGTTAAATCTTGTAACATGAAGGGACTAAGGAATTAAGTTTTTCACATAAATAAAATCTGAGGTAATAAATGTAAGAAGGGGAATTCATTATTTTATCTTTTTGATAAATTAAAAAATAAATAAAAAAATAAAAATAAAATACTAATTAAATGATAAAAGGGAAAAAGGGGTTAAATTCCACACCTGCCTTTTTGAGTTCTAATTAAAAGGGGAAAGAGGGAAAATCTTAAAATTTAGGAAACTAAGAAAAGAGGTAACATAAAAAGGGAAAAAGGGGGACTTAAGGGAAAACGCGTAAGTCAACTTAGTAAAGAATCTACCATTTAAGAGACTTCTAATTTTAAACTGAATTAGAAACTTCATAATAGGTAAAGCCTTTAAAACCTGTATGAGAATTTGGGGACACCTAGGAGTGATTCTAGGAGTAACTCTATGTGGGTGAGGGAAATAAGATAATTAATTAATTAAAGAAACTAAATAATGGAGGAATGTAGGGGATGGGTGACACTTGTACGGAGAAGAATTTTTAGGAATTTATTTTTAAAAACTTTAATTAAATGAGATTTTAGGAAAGAAAGGAAGATCGAAACTCTATATAATGAAGGAGGAAGAAGGATGAAGGATCATCTTCTGTTTGTGTAACATTATGCTGCAGAAATATCAACTTGACTGATTTACTGGTGGGAGTTGTGATACCCAGCTCAGAGAGGAGTGGTAGCTTGGCCTTGCGAGGCGAGCTGGGAGCTAGATGAAACCTCTGGATAGTGTGTGTGGCCTCTTTGTGGCTCGAGGGGCTAAGGGGGAAAAAGAGTACCCCTAGCATTGGCTGGGAGGTATCGGTGAAGTCTCGACGATCGGCGAGCAGGAGTTGCACAGAGCACGCGGGACGTCATTCAGAGTAGGCGATTAGGCAACGGTACGCCTTTCATTTCTGTTTGGTAGATGGTATTAGGAATTATGCTTGGATCTGCTTATTTATTGGGAAAGTAAATTGTTGTTAAATTTTATATAACGTTCTACTACAGCTCTTGCGTTTTAGATTTTTTTTCTGTTATCTTTATCTCTGGTTATTGCCAGAAATTTGTATTCGCCCGTCACATCCACTTTTGTTTTACACTTGTTGACAGTGAATTTTTTCCTTGACAACAACGAACTTTTACTTGATTATTATGTCTTTTAGCCAATGAATTTAATCTTTCCCCTCAACCCTTGATGTTTAATGCTTGACTGGAACCTGATTTCTCTTGATTAAGCTCCTGTACAACGCACCGTTGTAACATGATTGGGTTAAGTAGGTTTCCTGGCCTCTCCTAGTGATTGTCGTGTGGTGCTTCCGGTATGCGTTTACTCTGTTGAACCTTGCCTTACGATGCATCCTCGGCCTACATTATGTTCTGCCCTTAGCCACTAGATTCTTATTTATTTATACTCGACAGTCAATCCTGTTATCTACTTGAGTGTGTTGTTGTTGAAATAATGTAACTGCGAAGAGTATTCTTATTATTATTGTTATTTTATTATTAGGATTAATCCCCATTGTGGATTAATCATGTCGGTAATTGTATTAGGACCAAATCCCCTTTTGCGGATTGGTCATCGGACAATTGTAATAGGTAGAATAAGAAATTGGCCCCAATAGTTTTTATTGAGACCCAAAATTAAATTAAAGGTGGGTTTACCCACCCAGAGTGAGAGGTCGACCCTGCCAGTGAAACCCCTTCACACGTGCCAGTCTTGTATATATAGAGAGGCTAGCGCCTCACTTTATCACACAACTCACTTGCTCATTTTCTTAAGAGGCAAGCTGCAATTACTAGTTGTAGAGAGGAGAAGAAGAGTGGTACATCTCTTGGGGAGGACTATCTGTATTGGTTTGAGTTATCTCTTGAACATTGTATTAGCAATTTATGATAAGGAAGTTTTTTCTAGGTTTTCTTCCCCTAGAGGGTTTCCGAGGATAAATGTTGTGTCTCTTGTGAATGTGTATTTCTCAGTGATCTTGTTCTTATATTTCTCTTATCTATTGAAATTCAAAGAACTATAATAATGGCATAAACATTAACATGGTATTAGAGCCAACCTGAAGGAAGCATATTTCGCAAGAGAAAAATGTCATTGTTACCAGACATGAAAATTAGGGCTTTTTACTAGTGAATCTTTTCAGCCCCTAAACCACCTAGAAAGTTGCACCCTCCCCCAAGGATCATTTTGGCACCTTCAGCGCACCTTTTCAGTGGCTAGATCTCCCGGAAAGTGAAACCCTAGTTTCACAAAGTACCAGAAAACCAGAGTACCAGAAGTACTAGAAGCACTAGTCCATAAATCCATAGATCAGATTTGAAGGAGTAAAAGTTGGATTTTCAAAGTTTCGACTGCACCAGCTAACTCACCTCAGTTCAGCGCATCTATCCCGTCGATCATAATTTCAAAATTCGAAGTTTGAAAAATTAGGGTTTCCTCATAAAACCCTAAGACCAGTTGCAATCACCCTTGAAGTTTTCTTAAGAGTTGGTAATGATTACTACTGCTACCAGATGGAGCCACTGCCTGCAAATGTCATCAACGGTATGTACTCACATATGTTTAATGGTTAAACCCTAAAGAGTATTTGCAGGAGAAGGGATTTCTTGCCATAGATTCAGAAGGATCTCAAGATCCAACACATTCAGAGGAATGATACAACCCAAGTGTGATTATTCTAATATGCATATGTTTGTTATGAAATTATCTTGATCAGTGTTGCATGTTGAATCTATGATCAAATTATTAGAAGAATTAAAAGTTGATCATAGAGCTTATCCTCTAACCTAACCTTCTGTCAAGATAACATATTGTCTTAGTACAACAGATAGGTTGAAGAAAGCACTCGTCACTTGAGTGAAGGAGACCTAGAAGAAAAGCAAGCACTCACTCTTGAGGACAAGGCTCTAGGTTTGATTAATCAAGATTAAAAGGTACACATGACAAGCTGATGACTTTAGTTGAGATAGCAATCGTCGTAAAGTATTATACTTGATAGCATGTGAGAATATAGAGGTCTATGTTTTGCATGATACAACTAACATCTCCTCTAGGAGAAACCTTGTGTGTTAGTCTCAGATTGCCATGGAAGAATGCTTGGTCACAACACTATGAGAGTTTTGACCTCATTTCGTATTGTATTCCTTACCTTTAATCCTTGTTTCAGATAGATTATAAGTGATAGCTCTAAAGGAGCTACTGTGATGATTGTTTGTGCTATTGCTTTATATTATCAGAAGGATATTATTCTTGCTTGTTGTTTGTTGACCTTGCTCCAGGTCATGTGAGGAAGCTATAGCGAAGGTTGCAGAAGGAAACATGCTAAAGGAGAGATCATAAATGAAGCAATCATCAATGGAAAAGAAGAAGGTGGGTCACTCAGAAGCTGCCATGACCCACGCTATTGAAGAATCCATGTGAACTCTAGAAGATTAGCTCACATCAACTACAAAGCGCTACCATACATATGCAAAAGATGTCACAAGTTTACCAGAACTCAAGGTTGATCAAGAAGGCATATGCAATGGATGTGTGCAAGGGAAGAATATCAAGAACCCTTTTCCAAAGAGGGGAAACAAAGCAGAAGGAGTACTGGAACTCATTCATTCAGAAGTGTGTGGCCCAATGCCATCATCCTCCATTAATAAGTATGTATACTATGTATCATTCATTAACAATTATTCTCATAAAATACCTAGATATATTTGAAGTGTTCAACAAGATCAAGGAATTCAAAGCCTTGATAGAAAACCTTTATGTAAGGAAGATTAAGATACTTAGGTCAAATAATGGAGGAAAATATACCTCAAAGGAGTTCGTGAAAGATGCAAAGATGTTGGGATCAAGATCCCCAACAAAACGATGTAGCTAAATGGAAGAACAGAACCATGTTGGAAGCTGTGAAGATCAAGATCTTCCTATGTGCTTATGGGAAGAAGCAGCGATGGTAGTTGTTTATGTTTAGAACCGATTATCCCATAGCGCACTTGGGTTCAAGACCCTAGAAGAAATGTTCATCGGAAAGAAGCCAGAGGTAAGCCATCTCAAAATATTTGGTTGTCCAGTGTTTATTCATATACCAAAAGAGAAAAGAAACAAGTTGGAACCCTTCGGAAAGAAAGGAATATTTGTGGGATACTGCGAGGTCTCCAAGGCCTTCAGAATCTACATACCTGGTCACCGCCACATTGAGATCAGCAGGGACGTGACCTTTGATGAAGAAGCAACACTTAAGAAATCAAGAAGATGCCAGCTTGAAGAAGTATATGAAGAGGAACCTGTAAATCCCAGGATTGCAGAATCCATGAGGGAAGTTCCCAGAGCTGCAAAACCTGTAAGGGAAGTCATAGCTTCCGTTGATGAGGAGACTCCTAAAGATCATGATATAACAGAAGTTCAAGAACCTCCTCAAATGACCTTCTCCCATAAAATAAAGCCTGCTTGGGAAAGAAATCTTATTCAAGATGGAGAGAAGTATGGTGTTCCAGAAGGAACCATGAGACAGGTGAAAAGACCAAAGCCATTCTCCAGTTACATGGCTTTGATGTGAAATCTACTTGATGAAGAACCTACATGGTTTGAAGAGGCCATTCAAAAGAAGGAATTGGCAGATGCCATGACAGAGGAATACCAATTCATAATAAAGAATGTTGTATGGAAAATAGTTCCTAGACCAAAAAGTAAGGATGTGGTATCATCAAAATGGCTCTTGAAAATAAAACATGTTGCGGATGGAAGTATTGAGAAATATAAAACAAAATTTGTCACTCGTGGCTTTTCCCAGAAGGAAGGCATTGACTATGAAGAGACATTCTCTCCTATGGCCAAATACACTTCGATCAGAACCATTATAGCTCTTGCTGCCAAGATGAAATGGAAGCTGCACCAGATGGACATGAAGACAACTTTCCTGAATGGTGTTATCGAAGAGGAAGTGTATATAGAGCAACCCCAAATATTTGAGGTTGAATACAGGAAGACTCATGTCTTTCGATTGAAGAAAGACTTATACGGATTGAAGCAAGCTCCCAGAGCTTGGTATGGTCGTATAGACAGTTTCTTGACGAGCTTAGGTTTTACCAAGAGTAAAGCAGACTCAAATCTCTACTTCAAAATTATGGATAATGAACCAGTAATCTTACTACTGTATGTGGATGACTTATTCTTAACTGGAGAAGAAAATCTCATTGTTGAATGTAAACAAAGACTTGCCGCAGAATTTGAAATGAAAGACCTTGGTCTAATGCATTACTTCTTAGGCCTTGAGGTATGGCAGAGTCCAGAAAGAATCTTCCTTAACCAAGGGAAGTACATGGTCGAAATCTTAAAGAGATTCGACATGCTAGAATGTAAGTCCATGAATACACCCATGGAAGAGAAGCTGAAGCTATTGGTCGATACTTCATCAGACTTGATAGATGCCACACTGTACGGACAGATTATTGGATTGTTGATGTACCTGACGAACACCAGACCAGACATCTGTTTTGCAGTGAATACCTTGAGTCAGTTTCTGGTAGATCCCAGACATGTTTTCCTAGTGGTTGCAAAACATGTGATGAGGTACCTTAAATGTACAATGGATTATGGTCTCAGCTATGATGGAGATCATGACTTCTCATTGAGTGGATATACTGATGCAGATTGGGCAGGAAGCGTTGCTGACAGAAAAATCACTTTTGGATGTTGTTTCAGTTTGGGATCAACCATGATCTCGTGGCAGAGTAGGAAGCAATCCAATATTGCTCTCAGCACAACGGAAGCAGAGTACATTGCCGCATGTTCTGCTAGCTGCGAAGCTATATGGCTTCGAAAGTTGCTGACTGGCCTATTTGACTTGGAGATGAGAGCAACCGTGATTCTATGTGACAACCAGAGCTGCATAAAGATGATAGAGAATCCTATATTCCACAACAGGTCGAAGCACAGAGAGATCTGCTATCATTTCATCCACGACATAGTACAAAGAGGAGCCTTGAAGCTCCAATACATTAGCACGGATGAACATGTTGCTGATGTGTTGACCAAACCTCTGTCTCGTGTAAAGTTTGAACACTTTCGAGATAAGATTGGTATAGTCCGAAAGGATCCTCCCTGAAAGGGGGAGTATATATATTCATTCCTTGCTTCTAACCTCGTTGTTAGACGTAAAGCAAGATGAGTCATTGCTTTTGACTTCGTTGTTAGATGTAAAGCATGACGCTATGTGTTCCTTGCTTATGAACTCACTGTTAGACATAAAGCAAGATGAGTCATTTCTTCTGGCGTCACTGTTAGACGTAAAGCAAGATGAGTCATTTCTTCTGACCTCGCTGTTAGATGTAAATCATGACACTGTGTGATTCCTTGCTTCTGACCTAGTTGTTAGATGTAAAGAAAGATGATTCCTTGCTTCTGACCTAGTTGTTAGACATAAAGGGAGATGTTGATGCATTCCTTGCTTATGACCTTGTTGTTAGACGTAAAGCAAGATGATTCATCGCTTCTGACCTAGTTGTTAGACGTAAAATGAGATGATGATGTGTTCCTTGTTCTAACCTAGTTGTTAGACGTAAAGCAAGATGATTCCTTGCTTCTGACCTCGTTGTTAGACGTAAATCAAGATGTGACTGACACTGAGCTACCAACTTAACCGCTGTGACATTGAGCCAGTGTAGTACTGTGATGTGCTAGCCTAGTGTTGTGATGAGGTATCATTTTTAGTGATACATTTTGATGCAGATTATGATGGCATTCTTTCGAGAATGATGATGCTTCCGATGAAGAAAACTTCTGATGACTCATAAATATGCTAACCAATGTTTCAAGATGATATTGACGATACTGTCCTCCTGATGCCACTGATGATGCAAACCTCTCTCGCCTGATGCTGTTGAAGAAGACCCTTCTTGTTAAGGGGGAGTGTTGAAATAATGTAACTGCAAAGAGTATTCTTATTATTATTGTTATTTTGTTATTAGGATTAATCCCCATTGTGGATTAATCCTGTCGGTAATTGTACTGGGACCAAATCCCCTTTTGCGGATTGCTCATCGGACAATTGTAATAGGAAGAATAAGAAGTCAGCCCCAACATTTATTATTGAGACCCAGAATTAAATTAAAGGTGGGTTTACCCACCCAGAGTGAGAGGTCGGCCCTGCCAGTGAAACCCCTTCACACGTGCCAGTCTTGTATATATAGAGAGGCTAGTGCCTCACTTTATCACACAACTCACTT
>ML826073.1:0-18300 GCA_009831015.1 Picea engelmannii | reverse complement strand
CTAGCTATTGATTAAGGCGTGGCTGTGGTTGTTGAATTTGATTAGCACTGAGTTCAAACCCTTGCATCTTATCGATACGGCATAATCCTTGGCGTACTGTATGAGTACTCATTTATTCTCATGCAATTTAGGGGTAAGACTCCCCTTTAACTTTTGTTATATTTGTTGTAAATCGTGTAATCTAGTTTATCTTATTTTAAGAAATTGGCACTTGACATTTCATATCAAGTAGATGTTTCTTTTGATAGTTCCTTTAAACGAGTCTTTTTACCATTTTCACGATACATTTTGAAATATTGAACTTACATGGGATTTGTGGGCTGGAAGGAAAAAATAACAAGAGTATATCTCTCCATAATTCTAGAATCTTATTACCTTTATCTTTCAGAGTTATAACTTGTGTGAGTTATGGTTGGCCTGGTCCTCAAACTAGGCTTGACTTGGGGTTTTAGTAAATGGTCATATTGGGGATCGCAATTCCAAAATCTTGTAATAATTATGTCATTGGAAGGAGGATAGATCAAAGGTAGTACATGTCCCAAAGTATAATCTTAAAGTGTTATAGATACAATGCTACAATGTTTACCGTTTTTCCTCTTGAAATAGGGAAAACACTTCAGGTTAAACGATAATTCCATTGCAACTTTCCCTTTGAGGGTCTAAACTGGATGGGGTTAGTGGGAACTCCAAGAAGACACATAGAGTACTTGATAATAATTTAATCAACAAAATATTATAATTGGAAAATTTGTACTAGTGGTGAGGATGACCTTTAAGACAATTTCCAAACAAGGCTAAGACTGATGTTGAGGTTTATTTGTTCTTAAAGTGCTATGGTAGCTTCCCACTTTAAGAATGTTAATAATTGTTACTCAAATTTATGACTAGTTGGATGGGGACTTGGATTAATATAGACTTGTCCTTTTTGGTTGTAATAATTATTAAAAATAGTATGGTGAGTAAAGACTAGCTTCCAATTTCAGACTTGCTAAATGGATATGTGATTGATGTTAGTTGAATTATTGATGTTAGTTGAATTATAGATATGTGATTGAATTAGTTGAATTATAGATATTGATGTTAGTGATTGATGTGATCCATGTTAAGTTCGGTTGGTAACTCGTTGACTAATGAAATTTAGACTGGTTAAGTGATCTGAATTTAACGTCAATTAAAATCATAGATATTGACCCATTTGCCTTGATTAATGATTGGGTTGTTGACGAAGTCGTTTTTAGCTTGCGCTTTCTATTGATGGTATTGTTGTTCCTTATAATTAATGATTGTACTTAGTTGTAAACTTTTAATGTGCTTGGTCTGCCTGTGTCGAGTGGGATGTAGACACCTCTTGGTTCCTCAGAACAATCGCCAGCCCTGAGACCTTAAATGGTCAAAATTGATGGGAACCTGGGTTTGAGCGTTGCTTATGTGTCATGGAGGTCCTAACCATTACAGGGTAGGATGGGCGGGTGGTCATTCTTATTTTTGTCGGTTGATTGTCGTTCATTGCTTCCAGATGCTTGATGTGCATCTTAGGTCATTATGTTGTTGTCGCAGTTGCATGTGTCATGTTCGTCGTCATGTTGTGACGCAGAGTATAATGTCTTTATTATCCTTGTACACATGCACACACAAAAAAAAAAAATATGTGCACTTGTTATGAGAGGTTGTTGTAACTAAACAGGAGGTTTGTTACAACAATCCATATGTGTGGTCCATACAATCTGTACCACACCTGTGTCCTGTCTTTTCTCTACTACAACCCTTCTCTTCCACACGTCTGAACTCTCTTGCCTCACACGTATAATCTCTTGCCAAGAACCAAAAAATAGATGTCCAAAAACCTTAGGCTAGATTGCCTAGGTGTAGAAATATCATTGTTGAAATCACCATCCTCCTAGCACAAGTTCTTACTCACTTATGCTAACTCCATGATGTCACAATCTCCCCCTCTCCTTTTATAAGATTCTAATGTGAGATAAGAAGCCCTAAGATTACTCTAAGTAGCCCTCCACTAAACTCAACATTAAATTAGAATATTAATTTTTTTGTGTGTGTGGGTATGCTTTATATTATTTATAAGTATTCATGGAAAGTAGGCTTAACATTACAATGCATTTAACATTATGAATACATTTTATTGTATTTAAAATAAGAATCTACAATTTTTTCTTTATTTCAGATGAAGAATAAAGATTGGAGGAAAGAGATTATAGAGAAAAGGAGGAAAGACATTTATAATTTTTGTTTTTTTGTTTTTATCTATTTTTTTTTTGCTTTGTCTTATACACATTAAGCATGGCCATGCTTTGTTTTGTTTTTTTGTGTTAATATTTTTTCAACTATTCTTATTTTTTATTTTATTTTATTTTCTGGTTTGGTTTTGGTTTGGTTTGTTGGAGAGAAAAGGAAGGTGATGTGCAGTGAGAAGAAAGGAGATGAGATTGGTTGTTGTTACATGAAGAAAGGTGAAGTATGCAAGTTTTATTCATCATTTTATTTGCTTATTATTTAAATTGTTATATGATTTATTGATGATCTCTTTGCTAGCTCTATTAATTTGTTCTTTATAGTGAGTCATTGCAAGTTTAGTACAAAGGTTGAGTGATGAAGAAACGTTGAACAATACAAACAACAAGATATGCAAATGTGAAGAAGAAGATGGGTGAGTTGTGTTTATTTCCTGCAAGATAATTTGATTCTATAACTAGATCAAATATTTCTTTCCTTAAATAAAGGTAAATCACCACATCCCATTCATTGTCTTTTGGTTTAAATCCTTCTATGGTTGATGATTCCATATCAGTGGGGATGGCTAATGGCATGGTGCTATTTATGGTTAATGCATCATTTTATTTTATTTCTTGTATTATATATTCATGGTCTCATATTCATTTCTATTAATTTGGTTTATGGACTGAGTAATTGTTGTTGTAGAGTTTAAGAAGGCGATTGGTGATGATACATAGATATTACAAACAAAAAGAGATGCAAATATAAAGAAGACAATGGGTAAGTCATTATTTTATCCTCGACATAGTATTACCATTTTCCAATGATATATTATCGTTTTACTCAACCATATATTGTTTTCTTGCACAATGATTTTTTGTTTTGGAATTGTTCCCATGTATTATCATATAGTTGATGGGTTTCAAATTCAACTTTATCTATAATTTTGATAATATTTTTGTTTGGGTTAATATCTTTATAATGTCCAGGGCTTATTCTTCACGGTTGGTGCAAAAAAAGTGTTGGAAAGTTTATGTCGATGTTAGTCATCATCCAACATTATCTGATTGATCATTTTGGATGTTTCCAAATTCCATGCATGTATATTTAAAGGTGTTCTACTCCTTTCTATTAGTATATTGTTGTTCATTCCATTGTTATTATTATTATAGCTTTTGTAATTTGGGTTGTTGGCAGAAAAGATGTTGGTTTGCATACAGAACAAAGATATTGGATGGGATTATTGTTACTTAAATAAAGGTAAAACATCACATCCTATCCATAGTCTTTAAGTTTAAATCCTTCTATGGTTGATGATTCCATACGAGTGGGTTATGGGCAATGTGGTGGTTCTATGTATGGATAATGAATCATGTTATTTATATTTTATTTTATTTTTTGTATGGTTTATTCATGATCTCATATTCAATTCTATTACTTTGGTTTATGTAGTGTGTAATTGTTGTCGTACAATATAAGAAAGTGACTGGTGATGATAATATTTAAGAAGGTGCAAACATAAAGGGATGAAAATATAGAGAAGACAATGGGTGAGTCATTATTTTATCCTAAAAAATAATATTATTGTTTTACCCAATGATATATTGGTTTCTTGGTTTCTTGCACAATGATTTTTCCTTTTGGAATTGTTTCCATGTATTATCATATAGTTGATGGGTTTGAAATTGAACCTTATCTATAATTTTGATAAGATTTTGTTTGGGTTGATATCTTTATAATGTACCAGGCTTATTCTTCATGGTTGGGGTTTGAAATTGAACCTTATCTATAATTTTGATAAGATTTTGTTTGGGTTGATATCTTTATAATGTACGGGGCTTATTCTTCATGGTTGGTGCAATAAAAGTGTTGGCAAGTTTATGTTGATTTTCTTCATCATCCAAGATTATCATGCTTGATCATTTTGGATGGTTCCAAATGTCACCCATGTATATTTGCAGGTTCTCTACTCCTTGCTATCAATTTATTGTTGTTCATTCCATTATTAATATTATTATAGCTATGTATGTGAAAAGTGATGTCTCTCCATCCTTATAGAACATTTAATATGGGAGGTATGCTTTCTATTATTTACAAGTATTGATGAGAAATAGGCTTAACATTGGAATGCAATAACATTATTAATACATTTTATTGTATTTAAACTAATAATCTTCATTTTTTTCTTTCTTTCAGGTGAAGAATGAAGATTGGAGGAAAGAATTATATAGAAAAGGAGAAATATGTTTATAATTTTTATTTTATTTTTTTCATCTATTTGTTTTTTCTTTGTTTTATAGACATTAAGCATGGCCATGCTTTGTTTTGTGTTTTGTGTTAATATTTTTTCAGTTGTTTTTATTTTTTTATTTTTTATTATCTTTTTTTGTTTGGTCTTGGTTTGAAAATGAAGGTGATTTGGAGTGAGAAGAAATGAGATGTGATTGGTTGTTATTACATGAAGAAAGGTGAATAATCCCAAAGGTGTCAAGGATGGTCAAGGTTGAGTAAGTATGTAAGTTTCATTGATTATTTATTTGTTTATTATTTAAATTGTTATATGTTTTATTGATGATCTCTTTGCCAACTCTATGAATTTTCTCTTTGTAGAAAGTCATTAAAACTTTAGAGTCTACAAAGGTTGAGTGATGAAGAAACATTGAGTAATACATCATTTACTCATGGTCTCATATTCAGTTCTATTAATTTGGTTTATTAGAGTGAGTAATTGTTGTTGTAGAGTCTAATAAGGTGACTGATGATGATACCAATATATTGCAAACATAAAGAGATGCAAATATAGAGAAGACAATGGGTGAGTGATTATTTTATCCGATAAAATCATTTTTTGTTTTCCAATGATCTAATGTCATTTTACCCAATGATATATTGGTTTCATGCAAAATGATTTTTGCTTTTGGAATTATTCCCATGTATTATCATATAGTTGATGGGTTTGCAATTCAACTTTATCTACAAGTTTGATAAGATTTTGTTCGGGTTGATATCTTTATAATGTTCGGGGCTTCTTCTTCACGGTTGGTGCAAAAAACGTGTTGGAAAGTTTATGTCGATGTTAGTTATCATCCAACACTATCGTGATTGATCATTTTGGATGTTTCCAAATGCCATGCAGGTATTTTTGTAGATTCTCTACTCCTTGCTATTAGTATATTGTTGCTCATTCCATTGTTATTACTATTATAGCTTTTGTAATTTGGGTTGTTCACAGAAAATGATGTTGATTTGCATAGAGAACAAAGATATGGGAGGGGATTATTGTTCCTTAAATAAAGGTAAAACATCACATCCCATATATAGTCTTTAAGTTTAAATCATTCTATGGTCGATGATTCCATACGAGTAAGTTATGAGCAATGCGGTGGTTCTATTTATGGATAATGCATCATTTTATTTATATTTTATTTTCTTTCTTGTATGGTTTATTCATGGTCTCATATTCAATTTTATTAATTTGGTCTATGGAGAGTAATTGTTGTTGTACAGATGCCCCCGGGGGGGCAACTCAATTGGCAAGTGCCGTGAAAATGAAGTTCCATGAGGTTTCGAGTTCAACTCCCATCGACTTACAATGTGTGCCGTGTAAGAGGCATCATGGGCACACCTGGAGGTTATAGTGGTAGCAGTTGGATAACACGGCCACGTGTAATGCGAGCACGTGCCCAACTAATTGTTGATTCCGCCAGACATAAAAAAAAATAAAAAATTGTTGTCATACAGAATAAGAAGACAACTAGTGATAATATATAGATACTACAAACTTAAAGAAATGAAAATATAGAGAAGACAATGGGTAAGTCATTATTTTATCCTACAAAATAATATTCTCGTTTTACCCAATGATATATTGCTTTCTTGCACAATGATTTTTCCGTTTGGAATCATTCCCATGTATTATCATATAGTTGATGGATTTGAAAATCAACCTTATCCATAATTTTGATAAGAATTTTTTGGGGTTGATATCTTTATAATGTATGGGGTTTATTCTTCATGTTTGGTGCAGCAAAAGTTTTGGCAAGTTTATGTTGACGTTCTTCATCATCCAACATTATCATACCTGATCATTTTGGAAGGGTCCAAATGGTCTCATATTCAATTCTATTAATTTGGTTTATGGAGTGAGTAATTGTTGTTGTAGAGTCTAAGAAGGTGACTTATGATGATACCATGATATTGCAAACATATAGATAAGCAAATACAGAGAAGACAATGGGTGAGTGATTATCTTATCCTACAAAATAATATTTTGTTTTGCAATGATTATCATGTATTATCATATAGTTGATGGGTTTGCAATTCAACTTTATCTATAATTTTGATAAGATTTTGTTTCGGTTGATATCTTTATAATGTTTGGGGCTTATTCTTCACGGTTGGTTCAAAAACCATGTTGGAAAGTTTATGTCGATGTTATTCATCATCTAACATTATCGTGATTGACCATTTTGGATGTTTGCAAATGCCATGCAGGTATATTTGTAGGTGCTCTACTCCTTGCTATTAGTATATTGTTGTTCATTCCATTTTTATTATTATTATAGCTTTTGTAATTTGGGTTGTTCATAGAAAATGACGTTAATTTACATAGAGAACAAAGATATGGATGGGATTATTGAGCCTTAAATAAAGGTAAAACATCACATCCCATCCATAGTCTTTAAGTTTAAATCCTTCTATGGTTGATGATTCCATACAATTGGGTTATGGGCAATGCAATGGTTCTATGTATGGATAATGCATCATTTTATTTATATTTTATTTTCTTTCTTGTATGGTTTGTTCATGGTCTCATATTCAATTTTATTAATTTGGTTTATGGAGTGAGAAATTGTTGTCGTGCAGTATAAGATGGCGACTGGTGATAATATATAGATACTGCAAACTTAAGGAGATGAAAATATAGGGAAGACGATGGGTGTGTCATTATTTTATCCTACATAATAATATTCTCATTTTACCCAATGATATATTCGTTTCTTACACAATGATTTTTCCTTTTGGAATTGTTTCCATGTATTATCATATAGTTGATGGGTTTGAAAATCAACCTTATCTATAATTTTGATAATATTTTTTTTGGGTTGATATCTTTATAATGTATGGGCTTTATTCTTCATGGTTGGTGCAACAAAAGTGTTGGCAAGTTTATGTTTATGTTCATCATTATCCAACATTATCATGCTTGATCATTTTGGATGGTTCCAAATGCCACCCATGTATATTTGCAGGTGCTCTATTCCTTGCTATCAATATATTGTTTTTCATTCCATTGTTATTATTATTATAGCTATGTAGGTGGTGAAAGCTAATGCCTCTCCATCCTTATAGAACATATAATATGGGAGGTACGCTTTCTATTATTGATACATTTTATTGTATTTAAACTAATAATCTTGATTTTTTTCTTTCTTTCAGGTGAAGGATGAAGATTGGAGGAAAGACATAATATAGAAAAGGAGAAAAGATGTTTATAATTTTTATTTTTTTGTTTTTATCTATTTGTTTTTAGTTTGCTTTATAGACACTACGCATGGTCATGCTTTGTTTTTTTATGTTAATATTTCTTTAGTTGTTTTTATTTTGTATTTTTTATTATATTTTTTGGTTTGGTTTGTTGGAGAGAAAGGAAGGTGACATGCAGTGAGAAGAAAGGAGATGTGATTGGTTGTTTTTACATGAAGAAAGGTGAATAATCCCAAGGAGTTGGGCATGGTCATGGTCGAGTAAGTATTTAAGTTTCATTCATCATTTTATTTGTTTATTATTTAAATCGTTATTGGTTTATTGATGATCTCTTTGCCAAGCCTATTAATTTTCTATTTATAGCGAGTCATTAAAACTTTAGAGTCTACAAAGGTTGAGTGCTGAAGAAACGTTGATCAATACAAATAAGAAGAGATGCAAATGCGGAGAAGAGGACGTGTGAGTTGTGTTTATTTCTTGAAAGATAATTTGATTTCATCACTTGATGACATATTTCTTTCCTTAAATAAAGGTAAATCATTATATCCCATCTATAGTCTTTTGGTTTAAATCATTCTATGGTTTATGATTATATATCATTGGGGATGGCCAATGGCATGGTGCTATTTATGGTTAATGCATCATTTTATTTATATTCTATTTTATTTCTTGCATAGTTGATTCATGGTCCCATATTCAATTCTACTAATTTGGTTTATGGAGTGAGTAATTGTTGTTGTAGAGTCCAAGAAGACGGCTAGTGATGATACATAGATATTGCAAACATAAAGAGATGCAAATATAGAGAAGACAATGGATAAGTCATTATTTTATCGTACAAAATCATTTTATCGTTTTCCAATGATATATTATCGTTTTACCCAATGATATGTTGGTTTCTTGCACAATGATATTTCCTTTTTGTAATTTTTCCCATGTATTATCATATAGTTGATGGGATTGAATTTCAATTTTATCTTAGTTCTGATAATATTTTGTTTGGGTTGATATCTTTATAATGTATAGGGATTATTCTTCATGGTTGGTGAAAAAAAAGTGTTGGTAAGTTTATGTTGATGTTCGCCATCATCCAACATTATCGTGTTTGAACATTTTGGATGGTTCCAAATGCCACCCATGTATATTTCCAGGTGCTCTATTCCTTGCTATCAGTATATTGTTGTTCATTCCATTGCTATTATTATTATAGCTATGTATTTGTTGCAAAGTGATGTCTCTCCATCCCTATAGAACAAATTATATGGGAGGTGTGGTTTCTATTATTTATAAGTATTGATGAAAAATAGGCTTAACGTTAGAATGCAATAACATTATTAGTACATTTTATTGTATAAACTAATAATTTTCATTTTTTTTCTTTCTTTCAGGTGAAGAATGAAGATTGGAGGAAAGAATTATATAAAAAAGGAGAAAGACGTTTATAATTTTTATTTATTTATTTTTATTTATTTATCTATTTGTTTTTGCTTTGTTTTTATAGACATTAAGTATGGCCATGCTTTTATTTATTTTTTGTATTAATTTTTTTTTCAACGGTTTTTATTTTTTATTTTTTATTATTTTTTGTGGTTCATGGTTTTGGTTCGATTTGTTGGAGAGAAAAGGAAGGTGATGTGCAATGAGAAGAAAGGAGATGAGATTGGTTGTTGTTACATTAAGAAAGGTGAATAATCCCAAAGTAGTCGGGGATGGTTAAGTCTGAGTATGTATGTAAGTTTCATTCATCATTTTATTTGTTTATTACTTAAATTGGTATGTGGTTTATTGATGATCTCTTTGCTTCCTCTAGTAATTTTCTCTTTGTATCTAGTCATTACAAATTTATAGTCTACAAAGTTGGAGTGAGGAAAAAATGTGGAACAATACCAACAACAAGAGATGCAAATGCTCAAAAGAGGATGGGTGAATTGTGTTTATTTCTTGCAAGAGAATTTGATTCCATAACTTGATGAAATATTTCTTTCCTTAAATAAAGGTAAATCATCACATCCCATCCTAGTCTTTTGGTTTAAATCCTTCTATGGTTCATGATTCCATATTAGTGGGGACGACCAATGGCTTGGTGTTATTTATGGTTAATGCATCATTTTATTTCTTGTATGGTTTATTCATGGTCTCATATTCAATTCTATCAATTTAATTTACAGAGTGAGTAGTTGTTGTTGTAGAGTCTCGGAAGGCGACTAATGATGATACATAGATATTGCAAACATAAAGAGATGCAAATATAAAAAAGATAATGGGTGAGTCATTTTTTTATCCTACAAAACAATATTATCATTTTCTAGTGCTATATTATTTTTTTGCCCAATGATATATTGATTTCTTGCACAATGATTTTTTCATTTGGAATAATCATTCCCATGTATTATCATATAGTTCATGGGTTTGAAAATCATCCTTATCGATAATTTTGATAAGATTTTTTTGGGTTGATATCTTTATAATGTATGGGGCTTATTCTTCATGATTGGTGTAGAAAAAGTGTTGGCAAGTTTATGTTGATGTTCATCATCATCCAACATTATCATGCTTGATCATTTTGGATGGGTCCAAATGCCACCCATGTATATTTTTTTAGGTGCTCTACTCCTTGTTATCAATATATTGTATGGTTTACTCATGGTCTCATATTCAATTATATTAATTTGGTTTATGGAGTGAATAATTGTTGTTGTAGAGTCTAACAAGGTGAATGATGATGATACCAAGATATTGCAAACATAAAGAGAAGAAAATATAGAGAAGACAATGGATGAGTGATTATTTTATCTTACAAAATAATAATTTGTTTTCCAATGATATAATGTCGTTTTACCCAAAGATATATTGGTTTCTTGCGCAATGATTTTTCCTTTTGGAATTATTCCCATATATTATCATATAGTTGATGGGTTTGCAATTCAACTTTATCTATAATTTCGATAAGATTTTGTTTGGGTTGATATCTTTATAATGTTTGGGGCTTATTCTTCACAGATGGTGCAAAAAACGTGTTGGAAAGTTTATGTTGATGTTGGTCATCATCCAACATTATCGTGATTGATCATTTTGGATGCTTCCAAATGCCATGCAGGTATATTTGTAGGTTCTCTACTCCTTGCTATTAGTATATTGTTCTTCGTTCCATTTTTATTATTATTATAGCTTTTGTAATTTGGGTTGCTGACAGAAAATGACGTTGATTTGTAGAGAACAAAGATACGAGATGGGATTATTGTTCCTTAAATAAAGGTAAAACATCACATCCCATCTACAGTCTTTAATTTTAAATCCTTATATGGTTGATGATTCCATACGAGTGGGTTATGGGCAATGTGGTGGTTCTATGTATGGATAATGCATCATTTTATTTATATTTTATTTTCTTTTTTGTATGGTTTGTCCATGGTCTCATATTCAATTTTATTAATTTAGTTTATGGAGTGAGTAATTGTTGGCGTACAGTATAAGATGGTGATTGGTGATAATATATAGATACTGCAAACTTCAAGAGATGAAAATATAGAGAAGACGATCGGTGAGTCATCATTTTATCCTACAAAATAACATTCTCGTTTTACCCAATGATATATTGGTTTCTTGCACAATGATTTTTCCTTTTGGAATTGTTTCCATGTATTATCATATAGTTGATGGGTTTGAAAATCAACCTTATCTATAATTTTGATAATATTTTTTTTAGGTTGATATCTTTATAATGTATGGGGCTTATTCTTCATGGTTGGTGCAACAAAAGTGTTGGCAAGTTTATGTTGATGTTGGTCATAATCCAACATTATCATGCTTGATCATTTTGGATGGTTTCAAATGCCACCCATGTATATTTGCAGGTGATCTACTCCTTGCTATCAATATATTGTTTTTCATTCCATTGCTATTATTATTATAGCTATGTATGTGGTGCAAGATGATGTCTCTCAATCCTTATAGAACATATAATATGGGAGGTACGCTTTCTATTATTTATAAGTATTGATGAAAATATGCTTAGCATTAGAATGCAATAACATTATTCATACAAATTATTGTATTTAAACTAATAATCTTGATTTTTTTCTTTCTTTCACGCGAAGGATGAAGATTGAAGGAAAGACATAATATAGAAAAGGAGAAAAGATGTTTATAATTTTTATTTTTATGTTTTTATCTATTTGTTTGTACTTTGTTTTATAGACACTACGCATGGCCATGCTTTGTTTTTTTTTGTGTGTGATCATATTTTTTTAGTTGTTTTATTTTGTATTTTTTATTATCTTTTTTGGTTTGGTTTTGGTTTGGTTTGTTGGAGAGGAAAGGAAGGTGACATGCAGTGAGAAGAAAGGAGATGTGATTGGTTGTTATTACATGAAGAAAGGTGAATCATCCCAAAGGAGTCAGGGATAGTCATGGTCGAGTAAGTATTTAAGTTTCATTCATCATTTTATTTGTTTATTATTTAAATCGTTATTGGTTTATTGATGATCTCTTTTCCAAGTCTATTAATTTTCTCTTTATAGTGAGTCATTAAAACTTTAGAGTCTACAAAGGTTGAGTGACGAATAAACATTGATCAATACAAATAACAAGAGATGAAAATGCGGAGAAGAGGACGTGTGAGTTGTGTTTATTTCTTGAAAGATAATTCGATTTCATCACTAGATGACATATTTCTTTCCTTAAATAAAGGTAAATCATTATATCCCATCTATAGTTTTTGGTTTAAATAATTCTATGGTTTATGATTCTATATCACTGGGGATGGCCAATGGCACGGTGCTATTTATGGTTAATGCATCATTTTATTTATATTCTGTTTTATTTCTTTTATGGTTTATTCATGGTCACATATTCAATTCTATTAGTTTGGTTTATGGAGTGAGTAATTGTTGTTATAGAATCCAAGAAGGCGACTAGTTATGATACATAGATATTGCAAACATAAAGAAATGAAGATATAGAGAAGACAATGGGTAAGTCATTATTTTATCGTAAAAAATCATATTATCGTTTTCCAATGATATATTATAGTTTTACCCAATGATATATTGGTTTCTTACACACTGATTTTTCCTTTTTGGAAATTTTCCCATGTATTATCATATAGTTGATGGGTTTTAATTTCAATTTTATTTTAATTCTCATAAGATTTTGTTTGGGTTGATATCTTTATAATGTATAGGGATTATTCTTCATGTTTGGTGAAACAAAAGTTTTGACAAGTTTATGTTGATGTTCTCCATCATCCAACATTATCATGTTTGAACATTTTGGATAGTTCCAAATGCTACCCATGTATATTTGTAGGTGCTTTAGTCCTTGCTATCAGTATATTGTTGTTCATTCCATTTCTATTATTATTATAGCTATGTATTTGTTGCAAAGTGATGAAGATTGGAGGAAAGAATTATATAGAAAATGAGAAAGACGTTTATAAATTTTACTTTATTTTTATTTTTATCTATTTGCTTCTACTTTGTTTTTATAGACATTAAGCATGGCCATGCTTTGTTTTATTTTTTGTATTATTTTTTTTCAACGGTTTTTATCTTTTATTTTTTATTATCTTTTGTGGTTCATAGTTTTGGTTCGATTTGTTGGAGAGAAAAGGAAGGTGATGTGAAGTGAGAAGAAAGGAGATGAGATTGGTTGTTACATTAAGAAAAGTGAATAATCCCAAAGTAGTCGGGGATGGTCAAGTCCGAGTATGTATGTAAGTTTCATTTATCATTTTATTTATTTATTACTTAAATTGGTATGTGGTTTATTGATGAGCTCTTTGCTAACTCTAGTAATGTTCTCTTTGTAGCGAGTCATTACAAATTTAGAGTCTACATAGTTTGAGTGAGGAAGAGATGTGGAACAATATCAACAACGAGAGATGCAAATGCTCAAAAGAGGATGGGTGAATTGTGTTTATTTCTTGCAAGAGAATTTGATTCCATAACTTGATGAAATATTTCTTTCTTTAAATAAAGGTAAATCATCACATCCCATTGTAGTCATTTGGTTTAAATCCTTCTATTGTTCATGATTCCATATTAGTGACGATGGCCAATGGCTTGGTGCTATTTATGGTTAATGCATCATTTTTTTCTTGTATGGTTTATTCAAGGTCTCATATTCAATTCTATCAATTTAATTTATGTAGTGAGTAGTTGTTTTTGTAGAATCTCGGAAGGCGACTAATGATGATACATAGATATTGCAAACATAAAGAAATGAAAATATAAAGAAGATAATGGGTGAGTCATTTTTCTATCCTACAAAATAATATTATCGTTTTCTAGTGCTATATTATTTTTTTGCCCAATGATATATTGATTTCTTGCACAATGATTTTTCCATTTGGAATCATTCCCATGTATTATCATATAGTTCATGGGTTTGAAATTCAACCTTATCTATAATTTTGATAATATTTTTTTGGGGTTGACATCTTTATAGTGTATGGGGCTTATTCTTCATGGTTGGTGCAGCAAAAGTGTTGGCAAGTTTATGTTGATGTTCGTCATCATCCAACATTATCATACTTGATCATTTTGGATGGGTCCAAATGCCACCCATGTATATTTGCAGGTGCTCTACTCCTTGCTATCAATATATTGTATGGTTTACTCATGGTCTCATATTCAATTCTATTAATTTGGTTTATGGAGTGAGTAATTATTGTTGTAGATTCTAAGGAGGAGACTCATGATGATACCAAGATATTGTAAACATAAAGAGAAGAGAATATAGAGAAGACAATGGGTGAGTGATTATTTTATCCTACAAAATAATATTTTGTTTTCCAATGATATAATGTCGTTTTACCTAATGATATATTGGTTTCCTGCACAATGATTTTTCCTTTTGGAATTATTACCATGTATTATCATATAGTTGATGGGTTTGCAATTCAACTTTATCTATAATTTTGATAAGATTTTGTTTGGGTTGATATCTTTATAATGTTTGGGGCTTATTTTTCACAGTTGGTGCAAAAAATGTGTTGGAAAGTTTATGTCAATGTTAATCATTTTGCATGTTTCCAAATGCCATGCACATATATTTGTAAGTTCTCTACTCCTTGGTATTAGTATATTGTTGTTCATTCCATTGTTATTATTATTATAGATTTTGTAAATTGGGTTGTTGACAGAAAATGACGTTGATTTGCATAGAGAACAATTATATGAGATGGGATTATTGTTCCTTAAATAAAGGTAAAACATCACATCCCATACACAGTCTTTAAGTTTAAATCCTTATATGGTTGATGATTCCATACGAGTGGGTTATGGGCAATGTGGTGGTTCTATTTATCGATAATGCATCATTTTATTTATATTTTATTTTCTTTCTTGTATGGTTTGTTCATGGTCTCATATTCAATTTTATTAATTTGGTTGATGGAGTGAGTAATTGTTTTCATATAGTATAAGATGGCGACTAGTGATAATATATAGATACTGCAAACTTAAAGTGATGAAAATATAGAGAAGACAATGGGTGAGTCATTATTTTATCCTACAAAATAATATTCTCGTTTTACCCAATGATATATTGCTTTCTTGCACAATGATTTTTCCTTTTGGAATTGTTTCCATGCATTATCATATAGTTGATGGGTTTGAAAATCAACCTTATCTATAATTTTGATAATATTTTTTTCGGTTGATATCTTTATAATGTATGGGGCTTATTATTCATGGTTGATGCAGGAAAAGAGTTGGCAAGTTTATTTTAATATTCGTCATCATCCAACATTATGATGCTTGATCATTTTGGATGGTTCCAAATGCCACCCCTGTATATTTGCAGGTGCTCTACTCCTTACTATCAATTTATTGTTTTTCATTCCATTGTTATTATTATTATAGCTATGTATGTGGTGCAAGATGATGTCTCTCCATCCTTATAGAACATATAATATGGGAGGATCGTTTTCTATTATTTATAAGTATTGATGAAAATATGCTTAACATTAGAATTCAATAACATTATTGATAAATTTTATTGTATTTAAACTAATAATCTTGTTTTTTTTTTCTTTCTTTCAGGTGAAGGATGAAGATTGGAGGAAAGACATAATATAGAAAAGGTGAAAAGACGTTTATACTTTTATTTTTTTGTTTTTATCTATTTGTTTTTACTTTTTTTTATAGACACTATGCATGACCATGCTTTTTTTTTTGTGTGTGTTAATATTCTTTTAGTTGTTTTTGTTTTGTATTTTTTATTATGTTTTTTGGTTTGGTTTTTTGGAGAGAAAAAGAAAGTGACATGCAGTGAGAAGAAAGGAGATGTGATTGGTTGTTATTACATAAAGAAAGGTGAATAATCCCAAAGGAGTCAGGGATGGTCATGGTTGAGTAAGTATTTAAGTTTCATTAATCATTTTATTTGTTTATTATTTAAATTGTTATTGGTTTATTGATTATCTATTTGCCAAGTCTATTAATTTTCTCTTTATAGCGAGTCATTAAAACTTGCGAGTCTACAAAGGTTAAGTGATGAAGAAACGTTGATGAATACAAATAACAAGAGATGCAAATGCGGAGAAGAGGACGTCTGAGTTGTGTTTATTTCTTGAAAGATAATTTGATCTCATCACTGGATGACATATTTCTTTCCTAAAATAAAGGTAAATACTTATATCCCATTTGTAGTCTTTTGGTTTAAATCATTCTATGGTTTATGATTCTATATCATTGGGGATGGCCAATGGCATGGTGCTATTTATGGTCAATGCATCATTTTATTTATATTCTATTTTATTTCTTGTATGGTTGATTCATGGTCCTATTTTCAATTCTATTAATTTGGTTTATGAAGTGAGTAATTGTTGTTGTAGAGTCCAAGAAGGCGACTAGTGATGATACATAGATATTGCAAACATGAGATGCAGATATAGAGAAGACAATGGGTAAGTCATTATTTTATCGTACAAAATCATATTTTCGTTTTCCAATGATATATTATAGTTTTAACTAATGATATATTGGTTTCTTGCACAATGATTTTTCCTTTTTGGAATTTTTTCCATGTATTATCATATAGTTGATGGGTTTCAATTTCAATTTTATCTTAATTCTCATAATATTTTGTTTGGGTTGATATCTTTATAATGTATAGGGATTATTTTTCCTTGTTGGTGAAACAAAAGTGTTGGCAAGTTTATGTTGATGTTCTTCATCATCCAACATTATCATGTTTGAACATTTTGGATGGTTCCAAATGACACCCATGTACATTTGTAGGTGCTTTAGTCCTTGATATCAATATATTGTTGTTCATTCCATTGCTATTATTATTATAGCTATGTATTTGTTGCAAAGTGATGGCTCTCCATCCTTATAGAACAAATTATAGGGGAGGTATGCTTTTTATTATTTATAAGTATTGATGAAAAATAGGCTTAACATTAGAATGCAATAACATTATTAGTACATTTTATTGTATTTAGACTAATAATCTTCATTTTTTTGTTTGTTTCAGGTGAAGAATGAAAATTGGAGAAAAGAATTATATAGAAAAGGAGAACGACGTTTATAAATTTTACTTTATTTTTTATCTATTTGTTTTTTCTTTGTTTTTATAGACATTAAGCATGGCCATGCTTTGTTTTATTTTTGTATTAATTTTTTTTCAACGGTTTTTATTTTTTTTATTTTTTATTATCTTTTGTGGTTTATGGTTTTGGTTTGATTTGTTGGAGCGAAAAGGAAGGTCATGTGCAGTGAGAAAAAAGGAGATGAGATTGGTTTTTGTTACATTAAGAAAGGTGAATAATTCCAAAACAGATGGGGATATTCAGGTCCGAGTATGTATGTAAGTTTCTTTCATCATTTTATTTGTTTATTATTTAAATTGGTATGTGGTTTATTTATGATCTCTTTGCTAACTCTAGTAATTTTCTCTTCGTAGCGAGTCATTACAAATTTAGAGTCTACAAAGTTTGAGTGAGGAAGAAATCTGGAACAATATCAACAACAAGAGATGCAAATGCTCAAAAGAGGATGGGTGAATTGTGTTTATTTCTTGCAAGAGAATTTGATTCCATAACTTGATGAAATATTTCTTTCCTTAAATAAAGGTAAATCATCACATCCAATCATAGTCTTTTGGTTTAAATCCTTTTATGGTTCATGATTCCATATCAATGGGGATGGCCAATGGCTTGGTGTTATTTATGGTTAATGCATCATTTTATTTCTTGTATAGTTTATCCATGGTCTCATATTCAATTCTATCAATTTAATTTATGGAGTGAGTAGTTGTTGTTGTAGAGTCTCGGAAGGAGACTAATGATGATACATAGATATTGCAAACATAAAGAGATGCAAATATAAAGAAGATAATGGGTGAGTCATTTTTTTATCCTACAAAATAATATTATCGTTTTCTAGTGCTATATTATTTTTTTCCCAATGATATATTGATTTCTTGCACAATGATTTTTCAGTTTGAAATCATTCCCATGTATTATCATATAGTTGATGGGTTTGAAAATCAACCTTATCTATAATTTTGATAAGATTTTTTTTGGGTTGATATCTTTATAATGTATGGGACTTATTCTTCATGGTTGGTGCA
>ML826072.1:157056-173046 GCA_009831015.1 Picea engelmannii | reverse complement strand
AATATATCTAATAAATCCCCCCCCACGAGGGTGGGAGGGGGGGGATTTATTAGATATAATATATCTAATAAATCCCCCCCTTCCCACCCTCCATAGAGGGTGGGGGTGGGGGTGGGGAGGGGGGGATTTATTAGATATAATATATCTAATAAATCCCCCCCCCTCCCCACCCTCTATAGAGGGTGGGGAGGGGTGGATTTATTAGATATAATATATCTAATAAATCGCCGCCCCTCCCACCCTCTACCACCCTCTATAGAGGGTGTGGGAGGGGGGGGGATTTATTAGATATAATATATTTAATAGATTATTTTGAGAGACATGGATAACCGGAGGAGTATGAGATCGAAGAGATAGAAGATAAATATCTATTTTTTGTTTGTTTTTGGTTTTGGTTTATCTCCTAAAGAGTAGGTTCGGGGGGTACTACCTTTTTTTTAGAGTGTTCTCGGGCAAGTGGGCTAACTGGAACTACTAGTAACGGGATTTTCCTGCAATACGAGTAAGGGGAATGGAACTGGTGGGGGCGGCTCCTCCGTTTGGGTAAACTGATAAATTGTGAAGCAAAGAGAAATGCAGAGAGAAAAGAATAAGTATATTGAAATGTATGAATAAGAGTACAAAAACGAAGTTCTAAAGACGATTTGAGAAGATACAATGTAAAGGGAAATAGCTGAGCTAAATAGGCTCAAGCAAGAAAAAAATAGAAAGTACAGTTGTCCAGTACAACTGGCAGTGTACAGTCAGACTGTTGAGGTTACAATATGTTTAATACTCCCTCTTAAACTCAACAGTTACAATCATCAGCACTGATTATGCCTAAGTGTTGTCTCTGAAAATAAAAAACTGACTTTCCTAGTGGCTTTGTAAAGATATCAGCAAGCTGATCTCGTGTACCACATAATTGTAGTGCAATATCTCCATTATTGACTAGCTCGCATATGAAATGAAAACGAGTGTCAATGTGTTTTCTTTTCTTGTGAAACACATGGTTCTTAGATAATGCAATTGCTGATGTATTGTCATAGAAAATAGGAGTTGGATCCTTTTCTGTATGTGACATATCTTTCAATAATCTTCTCAGCCACACAGCTTGATAGGAAGCTGAGGTAGCAGCTACATACTCTGCCTCTGCAGAATATATTGATACAATTGGCTTCTTCTTTGATGCCCATGAAATCAGGTTCATGCCCAATTGAAAAACATATCCTGATGTGCTTTTCCCGTCATCTAGGCTACCTGCAAAGTCACTATCTGTGTAACTAGAAAGTTGATTACTATCAGATTTAGTGTACCATAAACCGAAGTTTATTGTTCCTACTACATATCTCAAAATTCATTTTACCATTTTCCAATGAGAATCTTTTGGTGATTCCATGAATCTGGAAACAAGGTTGGCTTCATACATAATGTCAGGCCTAGTTGTTGTAAGATACAACAAACTGCCTACTAAACTTTTGTACAGGGTAGAGTCCACTGTAGAACCTTCATCATTCTTGCTCAATTTTGTGGCTAATGGTATGGGGGTTTCTGCTGGATTGCATCCTTCCATGAGAAATCTTTTGATGATGTCTGCTGCATACTTTTGCTGACAGACAAAAATGCCTTTGGCTGATTGATTAACCTCAATCCCTAAAAAATATTTCATTATGCCAAGATCTGTCATCTCAAACTCAGATTGCATGGCATGTTTGAAATCTGTTAACTCAATATTTCCTGTGTAGATCATGTCATCAACATATAAACATACAATTAGAATTTTACCGTGCTGATTTGTTTTGGTATAAAGTGTTGGTTCATTTTGGCTTCTGTTGAAACCACTTTTGATCATATAAGTGTCAATTCTATTGTACCAAGCTCTTGGAGCTTGCTTTAAGCCATACAAGGATTTCTTCAACCGATACACTTTGGCTGGGTGCTCTTGGACTTCAAATCCAGGTGGTTGATCGACATAAAAATTTTCTTCTAAGAAACCATTCAAGAATGCTGACTTGACATCCATCTGATATACTTGCCATTTGTGTTGTGCTGCTATGGCCAATAGAGTCCTTACAGTGTCTAATCTTGCTACTAGAGAAAAAATTTCACCATAATCAGTACCTGGTTGTTGTGAGAATCCTTTAGCAACAAGTCTTGCCTTGTGTTTTTCAATCTGCCCTTTTTCATTGAGTTTAGTTTTGTAAACCCACTTGACACCAATACTCTTCTTGTGTCTTGGCAAATCAACAAGATCCCATGTCTTGTTCTTCTCAATGGAGTCAATTTCTTGGTTCATGGATTGAACCCAATGTGGCTCCTTAGCAGCTTCCTTAAAGGATGTAGGTTGACATGACATTAAAGCAAAAAGATTATGTTGCTCAAAGTCATCCAACTGCTGATGGATTTCTCTCAAACTTCGAGTTCTCTGATTCTGTGGTTCAGAGAATGATTCTCTACTGGAAGTTGAGTTATCCTGAGAATGTTCAGGTTGTCTTTGTACCTGCAATCTTGGAAGAATATTTTGAGGTACTTGTTGTTCTGAATTTTCTGTGTTTTTAGAACTTGGCAGCAATGGATTTTGACTGTCCATGTGCTGATTTTCTGAATCATTCCAGAATTGATTTTCCAGAAATTGTACATCTCTGCTGAGAATTAATTTCTTGGTGAGTGGATTGTAAAGCCTGTAAGATTTATATGTTTCACTATATCCAGTGAAAATACATTTCTCACTTCTATCATCAAGATTCTTCCTTAATTCGGAAGGTATGTGAGCATATGCTATGCATCCAAATGTCCTTAGATGAGCTACATTGAGCTTTGTCCCACTCCATGCTTCTTGGGGAACTTTCATCTTAAGAATTGTTGTTGGTGATCTATTCAAGAGATAAACTGAGCATGCTACTGCTTCAGCCCAAAAAGTATTTGACAAACTTTTATCTTTAAGAAGTGTTCTTGTCATATTCATTATTGTCTAATTTTTCCTTTCAGCCACTCCATTCTGCTGTGGAGTATATATGGTTGTTGTTTGCATGATAATGCCTTGTGATTTGTAGAAATTTGTAAACTCTCTGGAGTTGTATTCTCCTCCTCCATCTGACCTGAGTGCTTTGATATATTTTCCACTCTGTTTTTCAGCTTCTGCCTTGAATTCTTTGAATTTTGTAAAAGTTTCAGACTTGTGTCTAAGAAAATAGATCCATATTTTTCTACTGAAATCATCAATAAACGTTAGAAAGTAAAAACTACCACCTATTGAATCTGTTTGCATTGGTCCACATAGGTTAGTGTGAACAAGTTCAATATGTTGTTTGGCTTGATTTGATGACTGTGGAAAACTAGCTCTCTTATGTTTTCCAAGTATGCAAGACTCACATGGGGGAATTTGCTCTTTAAAGATAGGTAGACCTTTGACCATGGAGTTATTCTCAAGAAGGCTTAGACTCTGAAATGGTATATGTCCAAATCTTGTATGCCAAACCATTGTTTCATTCAGTGTAGATGCACTCTGTGCATATGGTTGACTCAGATTTGTAGTTCTGAGGGTAAGGGGGAACATCCTATTTGGAGTCATATGGATTTCAGAAATCAATTTTTTGCTGGGGTATTTGTCATATATTTTGCAAGATGCTCCCTCAAAAAGTACCTTATAGCCATGTTCAATGAGTTGTCCTACACTTAGCAAATTATGTTTCAAATCTGGTACATGATAGACATTGTTTATGTCTTTCTTTACATTTTGTTTAGTAAGAATAGGAGCAGTTCCTTTTCCTTGAACTTTGACTAAATAATCGTTTCAAAGAGTAATATCAGTTCAGATTGAAGAATCAATGCATGAAAGTAATTCTTTGTTACCTATCATGTGATTGTTGCATCCACTGTCCAGCAACCAGAGGTCTTTAGGTTGTTCTTCAGTCTTGTGGCATGAGAGAAACATTCCTCCTGAGTTTTCTCCCGTGTGATTTGACACATGTGCTCTGCCTGAGAGTTGATCTACTTTCTTCTTCCTGCATTCAGATTCATAGTGCCCACACTTTTTGCAGTAATAGCATTGGATGCTTGATTTGTCATTTGATCTTCTCCCTCTACCTCTTTGAGGATGGAAATTCTGATGTTGATTTTGTTGTTGTTGTCTCTGGCCTTGGAAATTTTGATTTGGATACTGTTGTCTGTTACCTCCACTGGAGTGAGGGTTACTTTGATTGCTCCCTCTTCCTTGGTGACCTCTGCTTCTTCCTCTACCTCTCCCTCTGCTGAAGGAGAATTGAGTTTTGAAAGCATTGGAGATTGACTCATCTGTGAGATGCAGTCTGGTCTCATGTGTCACCAGAGAACCAATTAGTTCATCTGTTGAAAATCTTGACAGATCCTTGGATTCAAGGATTGTTGTTACAACCATTTCAAATTTCTTGGGTAAACTTCTAAGGATTTTCTCAACAATTCGTTGATCATTGATGGCCTCTCCAGTCAATCTGATCTGGTTCATGATTCCCATGACTCTGGTCATGAACTGATCCACATTTTCGGACTCTGTCATCCTTAGAGCCTCGAATTGCATTCTCAAGGTCTGCAGTTTAATTGTTTTGACCCTGTCATTTCCTTGATAGGAAGATTTAAGAATATCCCAGGCCTGTTTGGAAGTACCAGCGCCTGTGATTTTTGAGAAAATTAAGTCATCCACAGAATTATGAATCCAGAGTTTCGCTTTATTTTCTTTGGTCCTCAGTGTTTCCTGAGCAATTTGTTGTGGATTATTCATGGCAAACAGGGCTGCTGGATCTGGTTCCACATAGCCAAGATCCACTGGTTCCCAACACTCTCATGCTTGCAAGAATGATCTCATTCGTAGAGACCAAAACTTGTAATTCTTTCCCAGAAGAATCAGAGCCTGAGTTGGTCCTAAGTTGCTAGACGACGCCATAAAAAAAAATTGAAGAAAAAATAGAGGGAAATTTCGTATTTACCTCCGATCGTCGATTTGTCGATTTGTTGATGGTCGAAGGGATCTTATCGGGCTTGAATTGGCCCTTATTATCCTTGCAATGTGACCACACGCTTTAATGTTAAGGGGCTTCGCGCTTTTCCGGCTCTTTTTCTTTCAAATCACCGAAATGCGAAAAATTGCCTTTGGACAATTCAACGGTCCCGATCTTGTGTGATCTGACGGTCTAGATATTATTGGGATATCGCGAATCGCTATTTCGCGATTTCTGATGACGAGTTCTTTTGACTCCTCGAATCCCCGATCTCCAATTTACCGATGGCGCGTTCCTTTCGGGACTTTCCCGATTTCTCTGATCTCCTCCATGCGTCCCAACAGATGGACGGTCGTGATCTCTCCTCGTGATTTCACGATTGGATATGTCCCAGACGTCTCGTCTCCAGGATCAGCAAAACGTCGAACGTCGATGCGTCGATTGACTCTCCCGATCACATCCACGTATCTCCTCAAGATGGATAGCTCTGATCGTTTACGGGGTTTTCACCACAAAGAAACCCGATCTCTTGTCCTCAGGATTCGCGCTTTGCCGAATCCCGATCTGCGGATGGCCCTTTCCTTTTCGAGACTTTTCCCAAGTCCTTGGATTTACTCCACGCGTCCCCTCAAGATGGATGATCCTGATTCAACCTCAGGATATCACGACTTGCGATGCTCTGTTGACACAATTTCTCTATCAACTTGAAACCCCGAATGCCGAAATGCCGACAGTTTCCTCGATGTCCGCCACGTGTCCAGTCAAATGGACGGCTGAGACTTTATCGCTATTTCGCGTATCGCGATTTTGCAAGTTTCGAAGTCCTGTTGCAACGGTCTTTCAAAACCGCGAACTCCGATATGTCGATTTGACGACACCCGGATCTGCTGCCACCTATCCTCTGAGATGGACGGCTGGGATCTGATCGCTATATCGTGAATCGGTATTTCGTGACTTTCGTTGTGGAGTGTCTTTTGTCAACGAGACCTCCGATATCCCGAACTCCGAAATGTCGATGGAGTGATGGCCTGGATCTGCTGCCACCTATCCTCTGAGATGGACGGCTCATAGGTCCTCTCAGGATTTCGCGACTACACAAGTCGAGATTTCTCCTTGGCGCTGCAGAGGACTAAACCTCGTGCACCTTCTGGCTGATCCAATGGCTATCGGGCCTCTGCGCAAGATCTAACGGCTGAAACTCTTTCGCCTTTTCCGTGCTTTCTTCTTCCCTTCTGAACCGGTTTTCCGCTTCAGATCCATTCACAGGATGACTCTTATGGCCGCAATGGCTGTTCCTTGCGTGTTTGGCGCGATCTTTGTCAAATTTGTCAAAATTTTCTCCTACGGAAGAAAGAATTGGTGAATCTTTCAAAGATTTGAAATAATTTCATGAATTCTTCGTTCTCTTCTTCAATCTTTAACAGATTTGAGCGAATTTTAGAAAACTTTAAATGATGTTGGCTTCTGCAGCAATCTTTTAACGAATTTGAGCAAATTCTTCGAGTTTTTTAAATGATCTTTCATTCTACAGCTCTTCTTCGACAATCTTTGACGATTCTTGAAAAATGCAAGAATATTTAAAGTTTCTTCTTGTACGTTATCCTCGTCCTGGATCTTTCAAGCATTGTATGCTCTGCTTCCTCTGCAAGCTTCCTACGTTGATATTTTTGAACGTAAGACAGACTGCTTCCTCGTGGAAGTTTCCTGCGAGGTTCTTTCGAGAGTATGACGGACGACTCTCCAAACCTTGTGAAAGAGACTGTGTTGCGTGCTCTCAAGATCCGTGAAGCTCTACAAAGTGAGGATCGTGTTGCTCTCCAGACTGTGTGAAGAGGCTTACTGTTGAAGCTATGATACCATGATAAATTGTGAAGCAAAGAGAAATGCAGAGAGAAAAGAATAGAACAGTATATTGAAATGTATGAAGAAGAGTACAAAAATGAAGTTCTGAAGATGATCTGAGAAGATACAATGTAAAGGAGAATAGCTGAGCTAAATAGGCTCAAGCAAGACAAAAATAGAAATTACAGTTGTCCAGTACAGCTGGTAGTGTACAGTCAGAATGTTGAGGTTACAATATGTTTAATATAAACGGGAAACCCGACTCTACGAACCCAAGGAAAGGCTGCATGGGGTAGGTTATAAGCCTGAGCTATGCATCTGTATAGTGCCTGGGCATTTGGTGGGTATGCCATGCTAGGTAGGTGAGATGGGAACCATGATCCCCAGGCCAGGTGAGTTATGGTAGGCCCACTAACTAAAGGGATGTCCGGCTTGGTTTGGGATGGGTAACTAAAGAGTAGGTAAGAAAACGATACAGATATTACTTTATTCTCACATATACGCTCTAACAGACTGGTTGGGCAACATACCGTGGTTTCATTGTTGTGGTTGGCCATTCCCTGTTAGTTGTTTTAGTAGCCCTCTTTTTTTATTAAAACTCGTTTATTATTTACCCGGGTGCACCGCATTCCCAAAAGTTTCCTATTTCAATCCGAGTTGGACCGATAAATTTACAATCATAAAAATTAACTTTATTTACTTATTAATTTATTCCAACAAATAAAAGAAAATCCAGTGTTTATCTTAGCTGGGGCGCTTGCCTCATCTTCTGTCGTGGCCATTCAATCTCTCCTCCATGTTTATCTTAGCTGGGGTGCTTGTCTCATCTCTCCTCGTCTTAGTCGTCCCTGTTGTGGCCATTCAATCAATTCATGCTACAATTGGCAAGAAGTTGGAGCATTTAGTGTAGTATGATTTTAATTTAAAACCTGTATATAATAAAAGATTAGGGTAGATTTATTTTAATTCTATATTTATCATGTTTTTAGAGGCATTAAATTTTTCTAGATGTATTTTTTTTTTAAAGTACAAAATTTAAAAAAATGTTTATATTTTGAAAGATTTGATACTTCTAAACACATGTTAGAACTAGAGAAAATGGTTNTATATATATATATATATATATATATATATATATATATATATATATATATATATATATATATATATATATATATATATATATATATATATATATTCCATGTATCAACTTTATGTTGAACATTCAAAGAATTGCACATCTCCTTCATACTCAGTCCACCATTCAATGACATATCTCCTTAGTAAGATTTTTGTTTACTTTCATTTACTCTCTATATAAAGTTGATATAAAATTATTTTAATTAAAAGTGAATCTTGATAGAAAATTATTTTACCAAAATTGGATGTTAAAATAGGTGGACATAGAAATAATTTTATTTATGGTACACATTGAAATAATTTTCTTAAAGGATTTGTACATTGATAAGTAGAAATAACTTATTAATGAAATTTTTACTTTCAATCACTCTATTTCTTTCTCTATATAGAGAGCTGATATAGATATTGAAATACTCTATTTATCGTTGATATTGAAATAAATTTTTGTTATTAATATTTTTTTTAAATGTCATGTGTTAACTTCATGTTAAGCAACATTTCAAAAATAACTCCCTAAAACATTTCAAACTCCATATAAAATTCAACCATACAAACATAAAATCTAAATTTGTTGTGTGTAAAAAGAGTGATAGAAAGGATGGATGGGATCTTCTAAATCTTGAAAAACATAAGATAAGAAAATATCCAATATTCAAAATCTTGATTGAAAGAGAAAGTAAAAGAGAAACTGAGATTTAAGAGATAATTAAACTCTATCAAAAATTTCAATCTTAATTTTGAGTAATTTTATCTTCATTTCCATTATTTTTTTAATATTTTAAGTTAAGATAGTTGATTGTTATTGGAAAAATCCCAAAATTATTTATATTTACAAATAATTTTTATACAATTTCAAACAAATTTACAAGATTCATAACTTTATATCATGAAAGTATTAAAAAAATAAAAATATATGAAAAGACAACACAAATAAAAATAAGTATTTAAATTCTAACATTAGAATCTCCATGTTGAATCACCATTGAACTTAAATTTTATCTTTATGCTCTTATATGTCGAAGGAGCTACATGGAAAACATAAATGGATTGGTCTCCTAGTATCCATCTTAATATGTTATTTCAAATTTCAGCAAAATTTTTCATTGATCAAATTCTCACTAAATAAATAATTAGATCACTATACCAATTTTGCAGTTCAAATTAACTTTGAAGGAATAGGTGTTGCATTTCGCATCGCATTGTTTAGGTTGCTATCCTAAAAAGAGAATGAATTGGTTTTTTACCTATGCTATAATTATATCTATATTATAATTATAACATAGGTAAGAAAACAAGAAGATTATAATTATATCTATATTATACTCACTTATTTATTGCGGGAAGAAAACCTAGATATTGCCATTAGCTACCGTGAGAAATTAGTGTTCTAATTTATAATAGAAGGATGAAGAGTTTTTTAAATACTCCATAGTTCACACTTGAAATATTTGGGATGACTTGGTACTCTTAATTATCGGCACTACACCACTTTCCAATAACAATGTGACATTATATATTTAATTACATTATAAATTATTTACTTTTAAATTAAATTAATAATATTTTGAAAATTATGTTAATAATAAAAAATATGTTTTCACAAATTAACAATAAATTAACAATTTAACATGACAGAAATATAAAAATTTCAACTCGACTTAAGCAAAATGACCATGATAAACATTTTGTTCGTTAAATTCCAATCGTGACTTTAACTCAAAACCTAACAAGAACCTGACTCGAAATCAAAATGTAACAAGAGCGCAACTATCCCAAAGAAAAAGTCAAGCCAATTTTGTGGAAATCATCTTAGTCATCCTTGCATGGGCCAAATGTCATTACTACACTCCCTTACTTGTCTTACTTAGTCATGCGTAGGATATGAATGATCATCCTGTTGACGACCTTGGTTTGGCCATCCATTTGGGGGTTGAAGGTAGTGTATTTGGTGAGCTTGGTGTCCATTTGTGACTAGAGGCTTGACGAGAATGTGTTGAGGAACCGGTTTTCCCGATCTATGATGATGGTTTGTGGTATCCCAAAATGTTCCCATAGTCGTTCGAAGAAGAGCTTGGTAGTGGCCTCCGTTGTGATGCTTTTCTTCCAGGCATCCAGAATCACCATCTTGGAAAATCGATCAACAACCAAAAAAACACAGCCATTTCCCTTCTTGGATGAAGGAAATCCCAATATGTAGTCCATAGATATGGATTCCCAAGGCATATTGGGAGTAGGAAGAGGAGTGTACATTCCTTGTTTCTTAATGGTTGGTTTAGCAATGGCATAGGTTGTGCAGGACCTGATATGCTTGTTGACATCATGTTGAAATTTTGACCAATATAATTGTTGCTACAACATTGCCACTGTCTTTTCTATGTCAAAGTGTTCTACCACCCAACTGTAGTGAGCTTCCCAAATAAGATTTGCTCGCTCTCTTTATGGTGTAACATCCCTCTCTTGCACACACTGAGCGAACTTATTCTTTGAGGACACTTGCTCGCAAGTGATCCAGATTACTATACTATTAAACTTTTGATTTGGATTATGAGGCATTATGGGTTGATGACATGTTTTTTTTCTGCCTTAACATAGACAGGTGCTATTGACTTGGTTTTATTAAGTGTGCAGGATTTTGGACCTCGAGGATGCAGAGGCATCGATGGAACCCCTTGGAGTCTAGATCGAGTCATGTAGTGAACTATTGGGGTTTGATTGTTTTATATGTGATATTAGTGAATCTGATTATATGATATGATTATGGATATATTTCTGACATGACTCATCGATGATGCAGGCTGATGATAGCTTGCTGATCAGACTCACATGTGGAGTAGAGGGGTCATGCAAGACTACCAGAGATGTTGAGAGAGAGGTGTGGACAACAACCCTGCCACAACCTACTAGCACTCCTATCGTGGCTCAAACTGTAGGTTAACGATTACCTATTTCGAGAGGACCCACGATGCCGTGAGGGAAAACTACAATAGTTTCTCATGATGATTCTAAGGGGTGCACAATAAGGTAGGGGCCTTATTCGTTAGAGGCCCTTAGTCTTCCACAAGATCACCTGGTGGAGTATTGACTCCAGGGTTTTTTTATGTCTACCAAGTCAATAAGAGGCGAGTGGCACCCTTGGACATGTGCTACGTCCTGAAGGGAACGTCGCACAAGAAAAATGGAAAGAGGTGAGTGGCACCCTTTGAGCATGTGGTGCATCCTAAAGGGCACATCACACAAGAGAAACAAAAAGAGGCGAGTGGCACCCTTGGAGCACCTAGTGCATCCTAAATGGCACGTCATGTTGTTATTTAATAATTGTATAAACCTAGATGGCTTTAGGATGAATAACGTGTTAAGGAAGATTTAAAACTTTTCCCCTAATAAACTGTCACCCAGCCTAGGAAATTAAACTCTAGGTCTAAATTATACTGGTGGTAAAATTTTATCTATTTATTAAACATATATATATATATATATATGATCAATAATAATGATAATATTCATTGATCTTGTGACAAGAAGGGGGTAAGCAATTAAATTGACTTATAAAAATATTTTGGGATAAAATTTTAAAAGGGGAAATAATTGTTTTACTATATTATGCTAATTAAAAATTTATTCATTAAAAGGAAAAGGGGAAAAAGGGTAAGTTTATGCACATGCCTTTTGAGTTTAAATAAAAAGGGGAAAGAGGGAAATCTAAAATAATTAGGAAACTAGGAAAAAGAGGGAAACATAAAAATAAAGGGGAAACACAAGGGAAAAAGCAAATAGTCTAACTTAGTAAGGTATCTAGCATTTAAGAACTTTCTAATTTAAACTCAACTAGTAAATTAACAAGGGGGAAAGTCATTAGAACTTGTAAGGGGATATGGGGACACCTAGGAGCGATTCTAGGAGTGCCTTTAGGTGAGTGAGGGAAATAAGGGTAATTAATTAATTAATGAAATTAATTTTTGGAAGAATGAAGGGGATGGGTGACACCTGTATGGGGAGGATTTTTATGAATTAAATTATTAAACATTAAATTAAATGGGATTTTGGGAAAGTAAAGGACTTCGAAACTCTATATAATGGAGGGAGGAGAAGGATAATGGATCTCTTCTGTTTGTGTAGCATTACGCTACAAAAATCTATACTTGACTGACTTAGCTTGTGGGAGTTGGGATACCCATCTCGGTGAGGAGTGGTAGTTCGACCTTGCGAGGCGAGTTGGGAGCTAGTTGACTCTTTGGTTATTGTGTGTGGCCCCTTTGTGGCTCAGGGGGCTAAGGGGGAAGAAGAGAACCCCTAGCGTTGGCTGGGAGGTACCGGTGAAGTCTCATCAATCGTCAAGCGGGAATTGCACGAAGCACGCGAGACATCAACTCAGAGCAAGGGATTGGGCAACGATACACTTTCTTTATTTCTGCATGGTAGATTGTTAGTATGCTTTATGCTTTTAGTTCTTCATGTTAATTGGGTAAGGAAAATGATTGTCTTAGCCTTTAGCTCGAGTTTGATTGATTCTCATGGCCTTTGATCCCTGTATGTCTTGATTGTCTTGTGTTTTATTGATTGTGATGATTGCGATTTATTTTTTCCTTCATCCCTAGATCCTCAGTCCACGCCTGAGAAGTCGGCTAGGAGCCTGATCTACAGTCATCGCTTCGATGTTAATAGACTTATGGATCTCAATGCCCTACTTTTCTGTGCATGGATGATGAGTGAAGGATGTTCCTGTCAGCCATCTACCTCTTTTGTTATCCTTGGCTGATTGTTTGTCTTGCACCCTGATGCGTTTAATTAACCCTGCAAAATTTGATTGATGGAAAAGTTTTCTTTAACCTCATTTTTATATCTGCTGGACTTTTTCTGCGTTTTAATATCTCATTTTGTTTTCCTGGCGATTGGTACTTCTTCGACTGCACTTCATTGACTTGGGGGTGAAATTTTCCCAGCAAGCCCCTTTTTATTTTTGGTCAGTTGTTTGGATTTCCAGGTGCTTTACAAAGATACACGTTTGTCGTTCTAGATAGCTAGTGTGTATTGGATAAGAAGAATTTTACTTATGGGCGTCTTATTTGAATGGTTAATCTCAGTGCATTAAATTAATTGGATGTTTTTACCTCAGTGAAATTTTGACTGTTTAACCTCAGCGATTGGATTTATTGAATGTTATTATCTCTGCGAAATTGACCAATAGACCAGCGTTTTTATCCCTGAGTTACAACGTCTTATTACTGAACTCACCAGCATTTTATCACAGAATTTACAGTGCTTTCCCCAGTATTTTACCACGAAATTATCTTATTTCATCGATTGGTGTAGCTCATGTTAACTATCGCGAATTTTAACTTGTGTAACAATGTGTTGTCCCCTTATTAGTGTAGAATATATTGTTGACTACGTGTTCTTGTTAATTACCACGATTTTTCCATTTAGAAGATCACTGCGTTTTCTTGATAATTTCCATGATTTTTCCATTTAGAAGATGACTATGTTTTCCTGATAATTGCCATGATTTTTCCATTTAGAAGATGACTGCGTTTTCCTGATAATTGCCACGATTTTACCATTAAGAAGATGACTGTGTTTTCCTGTTAAATTACCTCGATTTTTCCATTAAGAAGATGACTGTGTTTCCCTGTTAATTACCACGATTTTCCATTAAGAAGATGACTGCGTTTTGTTGTTGAACGGAGACGATTTTCCCTTAAATGTTGGTTGAGTTTTGCTGTTGGATAGACACGAATTTCCTTAAATGTCGACTGTGTTTTGCTATTGAATGACCATGAGTTGATTCTTTTGTAGTTTTGTATTGTCTTTTTATTCTCCTTCAAATTGAGTGTTTACGTAGCGTTCTCCCTGCCAAACATTAATTGCTACGGCGATTTCAATGGTCATGTTAAATTGCCAAGTTATTTGCTACAGAGAGTTAATGGTCAGCAGTTCCCTTCTTAATGTTAATTGCGACAACGATGTTAATGGTCAGCATCTATGTTAATTTATACAACGATGTTAATTTCAACAGTGAGTTAATGGTTAGCAATTTCCTTCTTAATGATTAATTGCCACAACGATGTTAATGGTCAGCAGTTATGTTAATGGTGATGTTAATTGCTACAACGATGTTAATTTCTACGGCGATGTTACTGGTCATGTTAATTGCCATGTTAATTGCAATGTTAAATGTTATGTTAATTGCCATGTTAAATTGCTATAGTGATGTTAATAGTCAACAGTTTCCTTCTTAATGTTAATAGACAGCTAGTATTGTTAGTTCAGTCAATATAGCTAGCCGACATGTTGAGATTTAATTGTGCATAAGTGTTATAATGGTAGCATTCTACATTAAGATTGTTATTGTTGTTATTTAATGTTAATGGCTAGTTAGATTGAGATTTTGGATTAATTTAGAATTGCCCAGTTAGATTGAATAATGATTAAAATTAAATTGGTGAGTAAAGACTAAATTGCAAATTTTAAATTCGCTAATTTGATTTATAATAGAGGTTAGATTGTATTTATTGTTTATAGTTCTAGTATTGATTACTTAGACTTGCTAAAATTGATTGTATTTAATGTTAAATTAGCGGGTGCATTAATGACTAATTGTAATTTAGATGTGCCCCTTTTTGAATGGTAACCAATGTTAAAATAGATTGTAATCATTGACTAGTTTAGACTGGGTGATTGGTTGGGTCATTGACGATGTCATGTATTGGCTTGTGTCATCCCTTGTTGTCATCCTCTGTTGTTTCGTCGACCTGTTGTTGGGGTATGGGCATGGTTTTCCTTTCGGTATTAAGTATTTGGCACGTCATATTTATCTAGAGTCCTTGGTCGAGATAGGATGTGTTGTACCAAGGCTATTGACATGTCTATCACCGAGGGACGGCATGATTCCTGATGAGGGGATCATGGCATGCCCTAATGGATAACGACGATCGAGAACTTGGTCGGGGTCGGTGCATTCTGTGTGAGTGTGGACGAGTGTGGCAAGTTTCTTTAGGTGCATGGGCAGAACGCCTTCATGCGTTTGGTTTGTGCACCTTAAGGTTCTAGTCTTGTTCACCAAGGTCGATGTGTCGGGAGGGGATGTTGTCCTTCAAGATTGTAGGCGTGTCTTGTTGCGTTAGGTGGGTAGTCATTTTCGCCTTGTTGTCTACGCACATTTCAACCCAGTTACTCTTGTGCCAGTGCGGGGAGTCATAGTAGCCTGTTGCCTAGACTGCATGCTTGCGTTCGTCATCAGTTGTGTGGTTAACTATTGTTGTCATCACCGTCTTTCCTTTCACACACACAAAAAAAAAATTGTACTTCTGCTTCACTTGTAGTCGTAACGAAAAAGGGGTCGTTACATATGGGAAACAAATATGGCCCATATGGCACAACAACTCGCCCTAAAGATGGAAATCATTGACATATTTGTTTGTGCCCAACATATGGTAGGTAGAGGCAAAGTCAGAATCCCCCTCGTAGAGTTGGGGCCATCTATAGGTTTCACGTCTGCAGGAGTGTAGCACCATGGTTAGTGATGTAAATGGAGGTCAACTGAGGCAGTCAACGATGCGATTGGTGCTCCATGTCTTATACTTGATGTTGAGATGGAACTACTGCAAGTATGTGGACCACTTTTGATGGTGGTCATTCTACAATTTTCCCTGTGTCTGCATGAACTACAAAGGCTTATGATTAGTGTGGATGACTGTCTATTTCCCAAGAATGTAATGCCTCCACTAGCGGAAATATTGTACAATGGATTGGGTGAAATCACGAAGGTGGGTTACACTTTCGTGACAATCGGGTCTCCAAAATTCCGAAAAACATTTTTTCGGCCGAACTTATAATATCTTTCGGCCGAAAGATATTATTTTCGGCCAAACTATTTTTCGGCCGAAAAAATAAACGTCAAATCGAATGGTGCAATAACAGCCCCCTCGATTTGCGTGTACAAATTTTGTCGGATGGATATTTTTTTTCCGGCAATAATGTTTCGGCCGAACAATCTTTCGGCCGAAAGAAAATTCGGCCGAAAGATTGTTCGGCCGAACTATTTTTCGACCGAAAAAGT
>ML826072.1:99825-156956 GCA_009831015.1 Picea engelmannii | reverse complement strand
TTCTTCACAAGTTTTGTTTTTACTGTAAAGTGAAATTCTAAATAAAAAAAATACTTTTATATGTCGGAAGTTGAATAACTTGTGAAAATACAGTTTTTTTGTCATAAAACAAGCAAAAGTGTAACCCACCTTCATGATTTCACTCGATTACATTTCTTTGTCGTGAGTGGGGTACTTACAGACATTATTCGATAGTGTCTCACTATTATAGGCCACATGATGCCTGTCCTTAGTGAGAATTGTGCCCACAACATATTCTCAAGCATCTGTCTCAATCTCAAAAGGTTGTTGCAGGTCGAGTAATGAGAGCATTGGGGTTGAGTGTAATGTCCTCACTTTGGGACATCATCACAGTGCAGAGGTTTATGATGACCAGAGTAGCCAGATGGGTGTTATAGCAAGTACAAGGGTTTTTGAGAGGCATTGTGAGGTCCAACTTGCATTTCTCATCACATCTCATCATTATGATCCATTCCACATAGGTTGGCTTTGGTTCCGTTGCATTCCGATGATTTCCATGATTTTGACTATTTTGAGCTATAAGTCAATTAAATTCATTGAAGAGGTCATTTTGGGCACATTACTTGGAGGAACCTCTCAGTGTAATAGCTCATTGGAATCGGGAGGAGAAAAACTACAAGATGGGATGGCTAGAAGTGACTTTCAATGTCCAGGGAAGCCACAAGGAGAGATAAGGCACTTTTCTGAGGTAAAAAGGTTAATTATTTAATTAAAGTGATTTAATTAATTAATTAAATATTAATAAAATGAAAGTCACTTTCGAGGGACAAGGTGAGACAAAAAGTATAAAAGAAAGGCAAGGGCCTCTACTCATTCATTCATGTATGATCTTATTTTCATATCTGGCTTCTAGCTAGTGAGCCCAGCATTGGGGGTTTTGAGGGTTTTGACTTAACACACCCTAGAGGACGATTCGGTGGTGAAATATTCCACCTAGCTTGTCCCAAGCTTGGTCTCGGAGATGCAATACGTTCCCACACCATTCTAGTTCCAGATCTACTCAGTGGCAGGAGGATTCCACATCAGTTACTTGTGCAGATAGAGAGAGGGCGCACCAGTTGGGGGTTTCCAGCAAGGGGGGTCGCACCATTCTTGGAGAGAGATTCATTACAGGTGATTGGAAGGGATTTTGGATATTCTATCACCTGGGTATTTATTACAGGGCTTTGGACATCAAATCTAATCCATTCTTGAGGATTTACCACAGCCAGATCATCATCTACAGGTTGGGATGGATTTGGGAGAGAGAGGACGATTTGGTGATTCAGTGATTTGCATATCTAGGAGGTTATACCTCATATATGATCTTGAAACTTCTTCCAGGGGTTTTTGATTGCCTGATCTATCACTGTGGAGAGTTTCAGGAGATTTGGAGGCCTCATTCACCTAGGCTGAATTATCTAGGGTTTCAGGCATCCAGGGGGGGCGCACCATTCAGATCCATAGGGTTTGAGAGTGACTTTGGAGATTTGGGCACCTAGGTTTTCCTTACAGTTGCCCGATCTATCAGTTGGCATATTTCTTGGGGTGATTGGACACTTTTGGTAGCAGGGTCGAATTATTGAGGAGCTTCAGCATTCCAGCAGGACGTGGCAGCATTCAGTTAGGGCTTCTCCACTTCATACGGCTAGATCTACCTTGGTATTGGTCTTCATCTCTTATCTAGCCTTTGGAGGCTTATTTTGTATTGTCGAGAGCTTTTTGTAGCAGCTCATACTTCTATATTGGAGCCATCTGTTGAGCATTCCATATCGACATCTTCATTGTAGCAGGTTTCTCTATTTCATGAATATAATCATATTTGGAATGTTTTGGCTTGTCTATCATTTTGCATATGGTTGAGGTATGTTCCATGGTTATATCTTATTTTTTATAGCTACATACACACATATAAACACATCAGTAAACCCTAAGGCCAAAATCAAGAGGTCATTCAGCAATTAAGACATCTAAACAAGTAGGGCAACGAAGTGTTTGATGAAATGCCACAACCAAAGAAGTTTTAAAAGACACCAAAACCGTGATGATCCTGCCATAATGGCTTGGGATCATTATAGTGGTATCAGAGCTTAGATTCCTGCCAACCAGTGGGGATTAGCAGAGTTACAATGAATATGGATATTGTTAACAGGATTGAGGAGTGTGCAAAGGAATATGAAACCATCAATAATTTTAGGGGTCTATTAAAATTCCAATGGTTTCTATCCTATAAAAATCCTAGTTGATACAAAAATAAGATTGCAAGTTGGTTCAAGGTAAGGGAGGAAATCAGAATGGTCAGAGAGGCCTTTCAGAGGACCCCCATGCCCATTAGAAACCCCACAACCAGTAGGAGCATGCAACTTTGCTACAGTTGCAAGGTGCCTTGGGAACCTGATCATAGGTGTAGGGGTAAGGGTGAGAAGCATATTGTTGAGGTACGATAGGACAATGATGATGATTCATGTGAGGATGGATTGATTGAGGCTTATTTGGGGTAGTCTGATGATGATATTGACTCTTGCACAGAGGCTAGCAATAGTGACTCTTGTACAGAGGATGGGGCTACTAGCACGCTTGAGGAGGAGGATGACCCTTGTGTGGTGGATAGGCAGTTAGATGGACAGGACGATAACACCAGTGTCTAGCAGACATATCACATACCATTGATTACCTTACACCTCAGCAGACTAGTGACACTAGTGAGGATTCACATGTGCTAGCACCTAGAGATGATGAGATTCCTATGATGGTCATGACACATATGTCATCATTCCAGACACCTTTGATAGACATGTCACATGAGGAGGTCAGTGGCATGTCAGATAGGGTTGATGAGACTTGTGTGAGGGATGCACACCACATACATGTAGATCCACCGATCCAGGAGGAGTTATAGAGAGTAAAGACAGTGGACCTTACACATACATATCAACCAAAGGAGATTGAGTCACAGTTTTTGGAGACTCCATTAGTTGAGTAGATTGTGGATGCTGACAGGTTGATGGGACACTCATTTCCAGGATTGGCTTGCATTGATGAGGATGCACTCTTTAGTAGTCAGGATGACCATAGCACGTGTCTGGATACATCTATATGGGATCCAGGCGCAGATGATAGTAGTAGGTTGAGTGCACAGGAGGATACAGCTGCCCATATAGGATACAATGTGATTCAGGGGGAGATAGGATCTAGTGATGGGGTGCAGTGGCATACAAGAGTACCCAACAACACAATAGATAGTGGGCAGTTCATCATGTCATCTTATTCAAAGAGTGTCTTTCGGGACTCCATATTTTACATTAGGAGGACTAACAGTAGCAGTGAGGGATATGAGGTGGCACTTCAGCATGACCATGATCAGCAGTCACACCACTTAGCAGCATAGTTGATATTTAGTGAGACTATGATCATGACAACCACTAGACATTTTGATGACACACATGCATTGGTGGTCGATTACTGCTGGGAGGCATCAGTGGCACATGGAAGTGCAGATGAGGGATTCACCATGGATGACTTTTATACTCTCAGCGAGAGAGTATCTGTGATGAGGACTGACTACCAATAGTTGTTGACTGATAGAGATTACCTGTTGAGGGTTGGTGAGATGTATCATGAGGCTCTAAGGGGGTAGGAGTTGGAGATGGACTGACTCACTCAGGAGTTGGAGAGAACTCGAGGATTCTTGAGAGGCACATAGACAACCTTTCAAGAATCAGAGTTTAGATCATATGAGTCTCATGAGGAGATTTGTCAGAGATCCATTTCATCTTTCTTAGTGGACACTCAGATGTATCAGTCAATCACATTAATAGAGGGTGTTGGTGATCTAGCAGAGGAGCACCAGTTGATGGAGGACACTTTCATTTTTGTTTTGAGAGCGGTTGACCTCCATGTAGAGGTTGATCCAGCAGTATGCCTAGTATCTATGATGCAACATGAGTCTACGGGAGACGACAGGAGTATGCCAGAGCATACAGTGACAAGTGATAGCTCATAGGTACATGCCGAGATGTATGGTGGGACTCAGAGGGGTGTACTACCTTGCAGGGAGGAGACACACTTAGGGGAGTATGCAGATGTCACTCCTTTGCAGCAACATATGGCTATGAGATCTCACCTTCACCGTTTCAGCAGTTGCATGGGTGATGGGAGATGGAGATTGGTTTACCAGCAGTTGGAAGAGTTACTTCTGGTTGTATCTGATGGTTGGGGTTTTATGATGGCTACAGGTGAGAAATTATCAAGGGTACAGGTAGATGAGATCTTGGTCAAGTCCTTGGGTTTGACTGAGGTAGGCAATATTTTTCAGTCCTATGGTCAGCTACAGATGTCTTTGTTATCCCTTCTCGACACTTTTACCTTAGACAGTAGCATGAGGAGGGATAGGCCGTGGCTGGGGACATGGGGAGTGGCTAGGCCGAGACCACCTGACAGGAGTACTTTTACAGCATCCAGCAGGATAGAGGTGGATCTTCATAGGCAGCCAGCTAATACTTGGTGCGTGATGGTGAGCACCATAGGCCAGATGATAGTAGATGAGCACAGAGGGCTTCCGATAGTGATCATTCTAACACAAGGGCAGTTAGAGGAGGTTGGAAGTGATAAAATTCCAAGTTCACCATGGGATCCGGGTGTTCATTTGGCTAGCAGGATGTCTTACTATAGGGTGACTGAGGTTGTGCCAGAGAGCCACATATGCTACCATGGGTTGGTTTGGAGTGGGCCTACAGGGATTTGTCTGATGGAGCGAGACATATTTTCACTCTTGGTTATCATGATCAGACGTGGAGATGGGTGGACATGTACTTCCCCTATATAGATGTCTTTACATGTACATTTTCAAGACAACAGGTCTGATGGTCACTAGTATTTCAGATTGAGGATCCAGGAGAGGAGGGTCTAATATGTATGTAGGGGGCATACAATCATGGTCAAAGTGGTGTAGGGCCAGCATGGTGATCTTCAATAGAGATTAGCATGGGACCCAGGGATTGCATGATTGATAATTTCACTAACTGACAGGGGAGAGTGGACCATTACAGGGGAAAGTTATTATAACTTTCCATTGAGCTTCAATGTTGAGAGGAGCACATCGCTTGCGGGTGTCTCACAAAGGTCTTGCAGCACCTCATTCTGGCATAAGCATGTGCAGTTGATGGAGGTCGTGTGGATCTTGGCAGAGACTTGGAGGATAGACTCATTCCAAGATGAATCCATGTGTCATATGCAGGAGACTCACATAGATGGTTTATTTCAAGATTATGCTTTCCAGGGGTTAGCAGTTCATGACTTGTTATGGTACCCAGGGGGAAGAGTGTATGAATGTTCATATTTGCATGGGTTCTACTATGTATCTCAAAGGTGGACATGGGATCCTGGTATTTTACTTGGAGGTATTTGGTTATTGCTTGAGAACAAGCAATTTTCTAGCAGAGAGGACTATAATGTCCCCACTTTGGGACATCATCACAGTGCAAAGGTTTATGATGACCAGAGTAACCAGATGGGTGTTATAGCAAGTACATGGGTTATTGAGAGGAATTGTGAGGTCCATATTGCATTTCTCATCATATCTCATCATTATGAGCCATTCCGCATAGGTTGGCTTTGGTTTCATTGCATTCTGATGATTTCCATGATTTTGACTATTTTGAGCTATAAGTCAATTAAATTCACTGAAGAGGTCATTTTGGGCACATTACTTGGAGGAGCCTCTCAATGTAATAGTTCATTGGAATTGGGAGGAGCAACACTACAGGATGGGATGGCTAGAAGTGACTTTCAGTGGCCAGGGAAGCCACAAGGAGAGATAAGGCGCTTTTCAGAGGTAAAAAGGTTAATTAATTAGTTAAAGTGATTTAATTAATTAAATAAATATTAATAAAATGAAAGTCACTTTGGAGGGACACGGTGAGCCAAAAAGTATAAAGGAAAGACAAGGGTCTATACTCATTCATTCATGTATGATCATATTTTCATATCTGGCTTCTAGCTAGTGAGCCTGACATTGGGGGTTTTGAGGGTTTTGACTTAACAAACCCTAGAGGATGATTCGGTGGTTGAAAGATTCCACCTAGCTTGTCCCAAGCTTGGTATCAGATATGAAATACACTCCCACACCATTCTAGTTCCAGATCTACTCAATGGCAGGAGGATTCCAAATCAGTTACTTGTGCAGATAGAGAGAGGGCACACCAGTTGGGGGTTTCTAGTAAGGGGGGGGTGCACCATTCTTGGAGAGAGATTCATTGGAGGTGATTGGAAGGGATTTTGGAGATTCTATCACCTAAGTATTCATTGTAGGGCTTTGGACATCATATCTAGTCCATTCCTGAGGATTTACCATGGCTATATCATCATCTACAGGTTGGGACGACTTTGGGAGAGAGAGGATGATTTGGTGATTCAGTGATTTGCAGATCTAGGAGGCTATACCTCATAGCTGATCTTGAAACTTCTTCCAAGGGTTTTTGATTGCCCAATCTATCATTGTGGAGAGTTTTAGGAGATTTGGAGGCCTCATTCACCCAGGCTGAATTATCTAGGGTTTTAAGCATCCATGGGGGCGTACCATTCAGTGGAGGAGTTCAGATCCACAGGGTTTAAGAGTGACTTTGGAGATTTGGGCACCTAGGTTTTCCTTACATTTGCCTGATCTATCACTTGGCATATTTCTTAGGGTGACTAGACACTTTTGGTAGCAGGGTCGAATTGTTGAGGAGCTTCAGCATTCCAGCGATACATGGCAGCATTCAGTTAGGGATTTTGCACTTCATACAACCAGATCTACCTCGGTATTGGTATTCATCTCTTATCCAACCTTTGGAGGCTTATTTTGTATTGTCGGGAGATTTTTGTAGCAGCTCATACTTCTATCTTGGATCCATCTGTTGAGCATTCCAGATTGGCATCTTCATTATAACAGGTTTCTCTATCTCATGAATATAATCATATTTGTAATGTTTTGGCTTGTCTAGCATATTGCATATGGTTGAGGTATGTTCCATGGTTATATATTCTTGTTTGTAGTTGTATACACACATATAAACACATCAGTAAACCCTAAGGCCGAAATCAAGAGGCCATTCAACAATTAACACATCTAAACAAGTAGGGAAGCAAAGTGTTTGACGAAATGCCACAACCAAAAAAATTTTAAAAGACACAAAAACCATGATGATCCTGGCATAATGGCTTGGGATCATTACATTGAGCACAAGTGTTTCTTCAAATCATCGAACTCTTTTGTTGCGACTGACCCCACACAAAATTTACCCTTCCACCACCATTGGTCACTTGGATAAGGGCCCATGCAATATGGGAGAATCCTAACATGAACCTGTGATAGAAATTGGCAAGGCCTAAGAAGATTTGAAGCTCAGTGAGTGTGGTCAGGGATTTTTGGTTACGAATGACCTAGATCTTTGTTGGATTGACATGCACCGCATTCTCATCAACAATGTAGCCTTGCTAATGGACCTTGTTCATGCCGAAAAACATTTTTCCAAATTTGTATATAGTTTGTGTTGTCACAGATTGTGCAAAACCTGTTGAATATGTTGCAAGTGTTATGCCCAACTCTTGCTAAAGATAAGGATGTCATCCAACTACACCACCACAAAATAATTCATGAAAGGCTGCAAGATATCGTCCATCATCCTCATGAAATTTGTTGGGGCATTCCTCAAGCCAAATGCCATGACCAACCATTCAAAAAGGCCTTCTTTTGACTTAAAGATAGTCTTTCATACATCAGTATGCTCTATTGGGACCTGGTGGTAGTGAGTATTCAAATCAATATTACTGAAGTATTTGTCCCCCTTGAGTTGGTCAAGAAGATTATCAATTCGAGGAACTGGGTACTGGTTCTCGACTGTGATTTTATTTAGGGCCTGGTAATCAATGCAGATTCGCCAAGTCCCGTCTTTCTTCTGCACAAGAATGATTAGGCTTCCACAAGGTGATGAGCTTGGTCAGATGTGCCCCTTTTCGAGTAGCTCTTGGATCTGGCACTTGATTTCCTCATTTTCTGACAGAGAGTAGTGATAGACTGGACCATTGGGTAGCGATGTATCATGGGTCAGATCGATTGAATGCTTGACCTAACAATTTAGAGGTACCTCAATGGGTGAGGAGAATACGTCTTTGTATTCTTCCACGACCTTATCCACTTTCTTTTGTTGTGTGGAGAGACCTACCGTGGAGGTCATGGATGTGGTTGCAACCTTCCACTCTGTAATACCCCTTAAATAAAATATTTGACATGTTAATAAATTTATTTAATTGGAAATTTGAATGTAGAATTAGATGGTAAATTTGATTGTTGTTACTTTAATTATCGTGCAAGACAGTGACTTGCCAGGTGTCCTTAGTTATTGGACAGATGTAAGAGACAATATTTTTATTAATTAAATGAAGCGAATAGAAGGAACAACCAAGTTAAAAAGAGATGATCATGAATCCATGAGTGGGGAACAAGTTAGAGATGACCTTGAGAAAAAAGGGACAAGTGTAAAAAGTCAATTTTGATGATTGACACACCCTGAAAATCAAGGATTTCCAAGGCTGGGAATTTACAAAGGAGGGAAAATAGCTTAGAAAGAAAGGAAGAATTAGGAAAAGAATATAAACACATGTGTTAGGAGGCAGGACACTTCTTAGCATGTGGAAGGGAGAAGGAAACATTTCTCAAAACGTTTCTCAGGAAAACAGAGGATACTTAATGGTTGTTGTGTGAGCATGAAAGTGTTAGGAAACTAGAGAAATACGAAAGGAATTGTTGGACAAGGAGGCTTAGTTCGCCCTTATGGATTCATGATCACGATCGGGGGTGACTGGATTAAGTTTCTTGGCTGATCCACTGTACGCTTGGGTGGAAATTTCTTGTTCCTCCTATTTTCTCTATCATTACATTCATGTTTAATTGTATGTTTCATATGCATATGTTACTGAATGTTACCAATATTATTATAATAGAACCACTGTGGAGAAAAGACATGAATTAACATATCTATGGATGAGTAATATGATGGATACAATAATACTAGAATGTGAAAGAAAACATAGACGTTCAGAACATGTTGAAACAACAATGTGGTAAATTTGTATATGTTTCCTATAGTGCCAATTTCGATAAGCATAAGTAAACATATGATAATTTCATCAAATTCTTTGCAAAATCAAATCAGAATCTATAAAGATAGTATTCAGTGAAATCCTTTACTATTGTCTTTCCTTTCAAACATTACATGTTTATCAGTGTCATAATTCTTATTACAATCACAGACATCGGGCAATGTATAAAGTTCGATTATGAAAAAATGTTACAGACATCATACTAAAGAAGTATTAATTCTCTGATTTCTTCCTCATGAGCTTAGGAAAAGGAACTCGAATACATTTTCCTATCCATTTATTCAAATACACTATCCATAAATAAATATCACCTGCAACAAAAACATATGATGCAAAATTAGTCTATATGCAACGAACTTGTTAACTAAATAAAAGAAGTACACATATGGAAAGTTGAGAGGTGTTTACTTATACCTGTACATGGAGAAGCCCAAACCAAGAGGCGCAATCTGAATGTACTGGAAGGGGAAATATTGAGCTTGAACTTTTTATGGGTCCTCACAAAACAGAGGCCCATCATTAGTTTGGTATCTTTATGAATCTACTAATAAAGATAAATCTACTCTACAAAAAATATCAAATCCTTTTGGATGGAAAGTAAAGTAAAACACAAAGGTATTTAGGAAAGAGTTAAGATTCACCATCTTGGGAACTACAGACCAGACAAAACCTTACTCGCATTTCACAAGCGTGCTAATAATTCGAGTAAAATTTTAATAACGAAATTATATTCCCGTATGTATTTTATATGCATGCTTTAATACATGTGAATATGTAATTATAGATTAGAAATCAGGGTACAAAGAGTTTTAAAGAGATTCTCTGTGAGTTATGTAATGTAAATATCGATCAAAATAATCAAGGTAGAATTGTGTTGAAACAAACAAAAGATACACGAGAAAATCGAATAATGAAGTTGACTAGAACCAAACAAAATATCGAAACATTGGGTTATGTAATTCCCAATACAAACATTACACAGTATAAATGCTTTCCATAACATTTGAGCAGGTAAATGAGACCAAAATTTTCTATAGCCACAGGTTAGGAGGGTTGTTGCATAGGGTGAGTTCGACCTCCTCAATCTCCCTGTTTGAATTAAAGGTTTGGATTATATGACTAAAGTCTAGTTTGATATAATAGCTAATAACTCAGCTCAAACCAATAGTTACAGTAAAGGTAACAGGTAACTAATGGGCTTAAATACAACTCTAAGATGACTAATGGAATATCTCTGCAATGTTTTGCAAATCAAGCATAACATATCGAATTTACCAGATATAAAGTGATACATAAAAAAAAGTGTACATCAAATTAAATAAGTAGACAGAGACAATGTTATCAGAAATAACGAGTAACCAGGCTTGAAGATATATAAATATAATACACGCAAACCTCAAGGAATGATTTGTCTAATGAACATAGATTTAACCCTCTTATATTCTTTTTAACCTTTTCGAATCAAGTATTAATGTATTCCTCGGAGAATTTCGATGGAAGATATAATGCTTACTGGATAGGAGGAAAGGACTAAACCATGGTTGCTAGAGACAAATAGTGCTCTGAAGAATAAAAGTTACCCAGGATATGTAGCAGACTCCTTGATGAGTGTAACCCTTGGTTGGAAAGAACAAAAACTACAGAACTCGGTGAAGGATTAATTCATGGATAAGATTTTGACAAGGATTGTGATAAGTCTCAAGACTAGGTAGGAACAAGAATACCGGGTTGTAAGCCATGGGAGCTTCGTCCTGCAAGAAACCTCTTACAGAGAATATTATTGAGTTTTACCAAAACAAAGAGTAAGTTTTTCCATAGTAATGAAAACCTCTCCAAAATCAATTCTTTGACAAAAACTTTAATGAAATTAACCACGCGAAGTACAAAGGAAGGTGGCTAGGTTAAGTGTCAAGTAGTTAAATTCCCAGGCACGTGAAGTAGCATAGTTGGAGGCTTTGGATAATGACCTAGGGGATCAACGTGGGAAAAAATGTCATTTTCAAGTTGCAAGTTTTAAATTATAGAGGAAGGACTTTGTGACACATCGTTATGGAGGTCATAAGGTGACTGGTGAAGACCAACATGGTTCAAATCGTATTAATTACTTACCCTGTAAGTGAAATAGTCCAACCTTGTCATAGCATTACACTAGAGTATATGGTAGATGTGTATTCCTAGGATAACCCAATTATAACATTTATGAAATGTTTGATGACTTGAGTTATGTTTTAAATACCTTGGAAAACCCCCACAGCCCTCTTATATATATATATATATATATATATATATATATATTAATTATATAAGTAAACATATGCATATAAGACACTATAGGTAGTTAGTGGATTTGAAAGGAAATATAGATAAGATATATATATGTGTGTATCTATATATATATAAGTAAACATATGTATGTAAGCCACTTGTCAGACACCCATGACGGGCATAATAAAATTCTCTTTTTTTTCAGAGAGAATCCTCGAATTCCTACAGGGGCCTAGCATAGGCTAGCTCTTCCCTTATCCTCCTTCATGTGACCACTACCCGCGACCATAAGCTTAATTTAAATGGTGCGTTGCGTTTCGCAACTTCAAAACTTCCGATGCAAGGTGCCCTATCTCCTCCAACTCCCGAGTTCTAGAAGGGGCTTAACGACTGTTAGCTCCCTCTACTCACATGATCACAGGCTTAACCTAAATGACACGTCACATTTCATGACCTTGGGACTTTCGATGCAAGGAATACCAACTTATCCAACTCCTCCAAGCTTCGAAACCCGATTAGGGGCCCAGCAAGCGCTAGCTCTCTAACCTATGATCACGGTGTGACATTCCTCTAGTACTGGGTCCCAGTTCCCATATTTTTCGGGACTTCATGGTTCGGTGAATCATGAACAATTCTTCCTTCCTTCCCAAATCTTCGACTCTCAAAGATCTGATAGCTCCAAACCCTTTGCTAACCAACGACCTAGATTAAGTCAACGATTTTCCTTCATGACTCTGGGAAAGTCTTCACTTCTGTTTTCTCTGATGACCAATCTCTGAAACCATGACCAAGCTAGATCGATGGTTCACAGGTCTCTCTCTCTATCCAATGGCCTAGATTTTTCCGGGACTTCACGTCTTGCAAAGTTGGAAAGGCTAACCGCCTCCATTCCCCCGACTCCCGAAATACCAAAATTTCAAGCGCCAGATCAACGACCTTCAATTCCCATGATCCGACGACTGTAATCGAATCGTGGTTTCACGATTCAGGAGTTCTAGCAACTCCATCCTTTGACTCTTCTGATCCCCGAGTTAGCGAAATGTTGAGTGCCTGCCACATATCCCTTCCGATGGATGGTTCAGATTACTTCGGTGCTTTCAGGACTTTGATGAGTCCACCCTCCTGCCTACACAAGGGTTAAGATCGATGGTAAAGGTAGCTCCCGATGGATCCTGGGATCTATGGTCCCGATTCCATTGCTACTTGTGAAGACTTGATGCAGGAGCATCTCTCCATGCTAGCTAGTCAGCCAGCCAACCACGTCAGCGCACACGCATTCAAAGGTTAAAGAGAGGCGCAGCCTCATTTAATATTTGTAAATGAATGTAATTAAATGTCTTAGGATGGTGAGCCATGGAAGCCGTGCCTTTGAGCAGGCGTTAGGTAGATCGACCTTTATTGTAGATCAGCTGAGATCTAGATCCAGGCGCTGGACTAGATAGCCATTCATTGTAATTTATTAGAGTAGGTAGACCTGGAGGGAAGCACTCGATGAGCCCCTCAGGTAAAAGAGATTTTAGATCTCATTTGAGTTAGTAATGGTAGAGAAGAGTTGAGAAGAGCCAGAGAGAGATCAGGAACACCATTGTAAAATATAGGCATTTTCCATTTAATATAAGAGAAGCAGTCTTTCCTGCATTATTCTATATTATATGCAAGTCTGTGTGTGTTCTTTGAATATGTTGTGAATGTATGTTATGTGGATGCATTCTGTAGGAGTTTGTGTGATTCAATAGAGGTCTTTGAGGTTTCATGCCATGAGGGCGTGACAGAGGACTACGGTCTCTGAATACCAGTGCACAGAGGATTCATTTCTGAACTCTGAGGAGTCAGACAAAGACGTGCTGAGGCACAGGAACTGAAGTCAATAGCTCAGAGGAAGAAGACCTGTGAGGTTGTTGAATACCTCAGGAGGTAAGGCTGTGTGGGAGAAGACACAGTTGCAGACAGGACTTAGCTGTGAGTTCTATAAAGTCTCTACCAACTGGGAATTGAGCATACGCACGGGTTGCATTGGAGAAGAACTCTACTGTGAGTTCTTAAAGAGAAACAGAATCCTTGAGGATTCTGAGAAGCTCTGCTAGGTGGGCATTGAGAAAGTGCAAGGAGTGCACAAAAGACAGAACGGTTGAACGTTCTGTAGAGAAGATACTCCGCCAAGAGGGCGTCGAGGAAGCGTACAGACAGGTACAAGGCATAAGAGAACTCTTTTGAGTTCTGAAGCTGAAATAAGAGTCCACTGAGGGACTTTCATTGGGTTACTGAATACCCAGAAGTACTCGAGAAGAGGTGTGAGAAGAAGGATAGCCAGAAGGGCATCCAATTCATTCTCCAAGAGAAGGAAGAAAGAAAAAAATCCCTCAAGGGGTCTGAGCATTCGACCAAACTCAGGAGGGACAGCACTAGCGTGTGTGTGAGGAGACTCTGCAAGGAGTGCAGAAGTGGAAGAGTCCTTTAAGGATTCGAGATAAAAGATCAAGGAGGAGACAACGTTCTCACACGTGCAGCGAAGCTCAGAGCTGAGGAGTTCGCAGAGGAGAAAAGGAGACAAAGGTCAGAGCCTTTGAGAACTTGGAATTTGTCCAAGTCTGGGAAGAAAGTGTAGAGGCTCAGGAGGGAACAGTAGTCATTGGATCGGGCGGAGAAAGAAGACCTGGACCGTTGATTTTCACGTCCAGGAGGCACATAGGAGAAGCACGCGGGAGAATTGATCTGATCCGTCATATCTAGATCCGAATCACCGACATTCATCAGATAGGTGGAAGTTGCACGGGTGTTAAGCTCTCATAGATAGAGGAGCAGTCCCGACAGGCATCAGGATATCGAGAATTGGCATATCGGCATTCCCGTGGACACAATATCGGGGAAATACCAGGAGGAAAACCATGACATAATCTGAGTCGTCCGTTCACACGGGACAGGTGTCAGGGATCTGGCGAAAGTTGGAAAATCGGGAATCAGCATTCCCAGGATTGAGGGAGCCAGGACATCGGAAGTCTCAAAATCCCGACATAATCGGGACCGTCCATTTGAAGGAGGACGCGTGGCAATCATCTAGCGCCACCAGAGAAATCTCAATAGGGAGGCATATTGGGAATCAGGATATCGGAGATCCTAGGAGTGAGAGTTTTGTGCATTGCAGAATCGTGATACGCGATTTCCCGATCGTGACAGAGGTGGACCCCACAGGAGTCAGCAGAGGAAGAAAAGTGGCATCTCACATTGGTTATCGGGATATCGGAGATCTCGGGAGCAAGGAGTTCATGCACCTCGAACTTGTGAACCCCGTAGCCCCGACGACATAAGGTAGTGGTTACGAGCGATGGTCACGTGGGCCAGGGCGTAGATTGGAAGGCTAAACTACATCGGGGATCGGAGGATCAGGAGTTCTGGGTACATGTGCATCTCGACATCATAAACCATGAAACCCCGATGGGAGTATGACTGTGGTCATGTGGTAGTAGGTCGCGTGGACGAATGCACGAATGCACGAATTGCCCATGGAGAAGACAAAGGTGAAACGGCCAGTCAGAGAGCTGATGGTCATAAGACAGAGTAGGTTGTTAAAAGAATGGTTGAGGTATGCTGAAAACCTCAAGACCACAGAAGAGAAGATGATTTGTCACTGTTGGCCAGAGATTGGGAGAGGTCTCGATGATGATGAGGAGGATGAAATGAGGTCGGCTGAGGATCTCAAGGACTTCCAGGAGGGCAGAGAAGTAGAAATTCTAGTTTTCCAAGAGGGAAACGAGTTGAGATCAGTTGAGGATCTCACGGACTGTTAGGAGGACAGCAAGGGAATTTCACATTGCCAGTTGGGCTATGAAAGGAGATCGCTGAGGGATCTCGAAGACTGCCAAGGGGGCAGTGGAAGCATCTTAAACTGACAGGTGGGCAGAGATGAACATTTGGGACCATCTGAGGGTCTCATGGAATCAGAGAAGAGTTCAATTCAGCAAGGAGTGCTGATGAAGATGGGATCAGTTGATCTCATGGTCTGCCAGGGAGGAAGCAGCAGCATCCCATATTGCTAGGTGGGCAGGGATGAGCAGGTGAATTTGGATCAGCCCGAGAAGCTGACAGAGCAGATGGAAAAGGATCAGCAGGTGCAGCTGACAGAGGAGAAGGAAGATCAGAATGATCTTTTGATGATTGGGGGAATTGGGTTATTCCTATCATGTGCCCAGGAGGAGGCAGAAAATTTTGTTGCAGAGGATACGACAACCACAAAGGGACAGTCAGCTGTGACTGACAAAAGGAAATTTGAGCTGACGATGACTGTCAGGAAAGAGGAAGAATTGGAGCAAACATTTGAGACTGCCCAAGCACATGAAGAGAAGAGCGAGCATTCTAAGGAGTGTCTCAGCATATTCAGCCAGGGAGATGAAAGCCAAGAAGCTGTAGCACTGAAGCTAGCAGCAAAGGATGTCGAGGAGAGAGCAGGTTGAGTTATCACTCCATGGGAGATGGAGCTAGAAATGCTGGAGGATTGGCTGAACAATCCAAGGCCAACAAGAGAACTGACAGCATTTGAGCTGTCAGAAAAGCAAGTCAGTCAGGAAGAGACTGCAGAGCTGAAGTCTGCGGCAGAGTGGCAACTTGAGGCCACATATGAAGATGAAGATGAAGATGAAGGAGATGGCATGGGAGATCATGGTGATCTGCCCAATTGCAGAAAATTTTTGCAGCTGAGGAGATTGCAACAATAGGACCAGCCATTGGAGCAGCTAGACCGAGAGATAGAGGATATCAGAAGGCTAATGTTGAAGTCAGCAAGAACTGCCAATGAGGAGTAGTTGGGCAGAGAAGAGGCAGCAGCAGCAGCAGCAGCAGAATGGAGCAGATGGAAAGCTCGAAAGACTTATTTGGGATATAGGAGGATTTCCAACAGCTCAGAGGGGAAGCTCATGAGCAGGAGCTCATGATTTTTGCAGCTGTGGAGTATGATGCAGGAGCATCTCTCCATGCCAGCCAGCCAGCCAACCAGCCACGTCAGTGCGCACGCATTCAAAGGTTGAAGAGAGGCGCAACCTCATTTAATATTTGTAAATGAATGTAATTAAATGTCTTAGGCTGGTGATCCATGGAAGCCGTGCCTTTGAGCAGGCGTTAGGTAGATCGACCTTTATTGTAGATCGGCTGAGATCTAGATCCAGGCGCTGGACTAGACAGCCATTCTTTGTAATTTATTAGAGTAGGTAGACCTCGAGGGAAGCGCTTGATGAGCCCCTCAGGTAAAAGAGATTTTAGATCTCATTTTGAGTTAGTAATGGTAGAGTAGAGTTGAGAAGAGCCAGAGAGAGCTCAGGAACACCATTGTAAAATACAGGCATTTGCCATTTAATATAAGAGAAGCGGTATTTCCTGCATTATTCTGTCTTATATGCATGTCTGTGTGTGTTCCTTGAATATGCTCTGAATGTATGTTATGTGGATGCATTCTGCAGGAGTTTGTGTGATTCAGTGGAGGTCTTTGAGGTTTCATGCCATGAGGGCGTGACAAAGGACTACGGTCTCTGAATACCAGTTCATAGAGGATGCACTTCTGAACTCTGAGGAGTCAGACAAAGACGTGCTGAGGCATAGGAATTGAAGTCAACAACTCAGAGGAAGAAGACCTTTTAGTTTGCTGAATACCTCAGGAGGTAAGGCTGTGTGGGAGAAGACACAGTTGCAGACAGGACTTAGCTGTGATTTCTGTAAAGGCTCTGCCAAGTGGGCATTGAGCATACGCACGGGTTGCGTTGGAGAAGAACTCTGCTATGAGTTCTTAAAGGGAAACAGAATCCCTGAGGATTCTGAGAATCTCTGCCAGGTGGGCATTGAGCAAGTGCAAGGAGTGCACAGAAGATAGAACGGTCAAACATTTTGTAGAGAGGATACTCCGCCAAGAGGGCATCGAGGAAGCGTATAGGAAAGTACAAGGCAGAAGAGAACTCTTTTGAGTTCTGAAGCTGAAAGAAGAGTCCACCGAGGGACTTTCACTGGGTTGCTGAATACCCAGAAGTACTCGGGAAGAGGCGTGAGCGGAAGGATAGCCACAAGGGCATCCAATTCATTCTCCAGGATAAGGAAGAAAGACAAAAATCCCTTAAGGGGTCTGAGCGTTCGACCAAGCTCAGGAGGGATAGCACTAGCGTGTGCATGAGGAGACTCTGCAAGGAGTGCAGAAGTGGAAGAGTCCTTTAAGGATTCGAGATAAAAGATCAAGGAGGAGCCAACGTTCTCACATGTGCAGCGAAGCTCAGAGCTGAGGAGTTCGCAGAGGAGAAAATGAGACAAAGGTAAGAGCCTTTGAGATCTTGGAATTTGTCCAAGTCTGGGAAGAAAGTGCAGAGGCTCAGGAGAGCATAGAAGCCATCGGATCGGGCGGAGAAAGAAGACCTGGACCGTTGATTTTCACGTCCAGGAGGCACATAGGAGAAGCATGCGGGAGAATTGCTCTGAGCCGTCAGATCTAGATCCGAATCACCGACAGTCGTCAGATAGGTGGAAGTTGCACGGGTGTTAAGCTCTCATAGATAGAGGAGCAGTCCCGACAGGCATCGGGATATCGGGAATCGGCATATCGGCATTCCCGTGGACACAAGATTGGGGAAATACCAGGAGAAAAACCCTGACATAATCTGAGTCGTCCATTCACATGGGACAGGTGTCAGGGATCTGGCGAAAGTCGGAAAATCAGGAATTGGCATTCCCAGGATTGAGGTAGCCAGGACATCGAAAGTCCCGAAATCTTGACATAATCAGGACCGTCCATTTGAAGGAGGACGCGTGGAAATCATCTAGCGCCACCGGAGAAAGCTCGATAGGGAGGCATATCGGGAATCGGGATATCGAAGATCCTGGGAGCGAGAGTTTTGTGCATTGCAGAATCACGATACATGATTTCTCGATCGTGACAGAGGTGGACCCCATAGGAGTCAGCAGAGGAAGACAAGTGGCATCTCACATTGGTTATCGAGATATCGGAGATCCTGGGAGCAAGGAGTTCATGCACCTCGAACTCGTGAACCCCGTAGCCCCGACGGCATAAGGTAGTGGTTATGGGTGATGGTCATGTGGACCAGGGTGTATCTTGGAAGGCTAAACTACATCGGGGATCGGAGGATCGAGAGTTCTGGGTACATGTGCATCTCGACATCATAAACCCTGAAACCCCGATGGGAGTATGACTGTTGTCATGTGGTAGTAGGTCGCGTGGACCATTGTATAGCTGGAAGGGGTGAGAGCTCAGGAATGGAGCATATCGGGAATCGGAAGATCGCAAGCCTTGAGGGCGCTCGCACATAGACAGTGAAAACGTCAAAACCCTGACAGGGAAAGGTATATGACTACGGTCATGTGGAAGGTGGTCACATAGGGACATAATATAGCCAGGAGGGCTAGCGCGTGGTCAAAGGGACATCGCAAATCGGGATATCGTGAGTCCTGTGGACACAAACATTGTGTCATCGTAAACGTCGAAACTCCGATGGAGGGTTTGACTACGGTCACACGAAGACAGGTCATATGGACCAGGCTCTAGCCAGGAGGGCTAGCGCACAAAAAGGCGCATCAGGTTTTTAGAGCTTGAAACCCCGATAGAGAAGATTAAAGTTGCGGTCTTATTGGAGTGGTCGTATGGACCAAGGTATAGCCGGTAGGGACTAGCTCATAGTGAAAGAGCTCATCGGTAATTCGGGGATCGGGGATTCACGGGGATAGAGGTTTGTGATAGCGGAAAGTCCGAAACCCCGACGCCAGGCAACCAGTTCCTATGGAGAAATTGGTCATGGTGCGGTGCAGAGGCCGTGCAGATGAATGAAGGACCCATGGACTGGGTCAGAATTTAGCAAAGATTCCTGAAGGAGTCTAAAGAGCCGCTCCGACTCAGAAGCAGGGGAATTAGAATGATCCTGTAAGTAGGAGGTCAGGTGAAGAGACCCTGCGGGGTGATAGTGGGGACCTCTTTGCGTCAAGTGGTATCAAAGCGGGAATCTATTTGTATATTGCAGACAGAGGGAAGCAGGAAGAAGACAGAGCACTGGAGGACTCTATGTTGACTGGTTGCAGGTGGATAGCAGTCGTGAATGCAGTCATTGAGAGACTGTAGGAAGATGAAGATGGAACACTCAGGGATGCAGAGTGACAGGAGCAGGTTTTCCAGGAAGGCAGACAGGAACAGCAGCATGGCTACTGAAGGCCATAGGCACGCTGGGAAGAAGAGAAAAGCAGAAGAGCTTGCAAAAATGGATGAAGAACTTGCCGACATCAGACCTGAAATAGAGAAGCTCGAATTGAGAATGCGGCAAGAGGCAAAATCGAGACGAATGCGCGAATTGCCCATGGAGAAGGCAAAGGTGAAATGGCCAGTCAGAGAGCTGATGGTCATAAGACAACGTAGGTTGTTAAAAGAATGGTTGAGGTATGTTGAAAACCTCAAGACCACAGAAGAGAAGATGATTTGTCACTGTTGGCCAGAGACTGGGAGAGGTCTCGATGATGATGAGGAGGATGAAATGAGGTCGACTGAGGATCTCAAGGACTGCCAGGAGGGCAGAGAAGTAGAAATTCCAGTTTTCCATGAGGGAAACGAGTTGAGATCAGTTGAAGATCTCACGGACTGTCAGGAGGACAGCAAGGGAATTTCACATTGCCAGTTGGGCAATGAAAGGAGATCGTTGAGGGATCTCGAAGACCACCAAGGGGGCAGTGGAAGCATCTTAAACTGCCAGGTGGGCAGAGATGAACATTTGGGACCATCTGAGGGTCTCATGGACTCAGAGAAGAGTTCAATTCAGTAAGGAGTGCTGATGAATATGGGATTGGTTGATCTCATGGTCTGCCAGGGAGGCAGTAGCAGCATCCCATATTGCCAGGTGGGCAGGGATGAGCAGGTGAATTTGGATCAGCCCGAGAAGCTGACAGAGCAGATGGAAAAGGATCAGCAGGTGCAACTGACAGAGGAGAAGGAAGATCAGAATGATCTTTTGATGATTGGGGGAATTGGGTTATTCCTATCATGTGCCCAGGAGGAGGCAGAAAATCATGTTGCATAGGATACGGCAACCACAGAGGGACAGTCAGTTGTGACTGACAAAAGGAGATTTGAGCTGACGATGACTATCAGGAAAGAGGAAGAATTGGAGAAAACATTTGAGACTGCCCAAGCACATGAAGAGAAGAGCGAGCATTCTGAGGAGTGTCTCAGCATATTCAGCCAGGGAGCTGAAAGCCAAGAAGCTGTAGCACTGAACCTAGCAGCAAAGGATGTCGAGGAGAGAGCAGGTTGAGTTATCACTCCATGGGATATGGAGCTGGAAATGCTAGAGGATTGGCTGAACAATCCAGGGACAGCAAGAGAAATGACAGTATTTAAGCTGTCAGAGTAGCAAGTTAGTCAGGAAGAGACTGCAGAGCTGAAGTCTGCGGCAAAGTGGCAACTTGAGGCCACAGATGAAGACGAAGATGAAGATGAAGGAGATGGCATGGGAGATCATGGTGATCTACCCAATTGAAGAAAATTTTGCAGCTGAGGAGACTGCAACAATAGGACCAGCCATTGGAGCAGTTGGACTAAGAGATAGAGGATATTAGAAGGCTGATGTTGAAGTCAGCAAGAACTGCCAGTGAGGAGCAGTTGGGCAGAGAAGAGGCAGTAGCAGCAGCAGTAGTAGAATGCAGTGGATGAAAAGCTCCAAAGACTTATTTGGGATCCAGTAGGATTTCCAACAGCTCAGAGGGGAAGCTCAGGAGTAGGAGCTCATGATTTTTGCAGCTGTGGAGTATGATGCAGGAGCATCTCTCCATGCCAGCCAGCCAGCCACGTCACTGCGCACGCATTCAAAGGTTGAAGAGAGGCGCAACCTCATTTAATATTTGTAAATGAATGTAATTAAATGTCTTAGGCTGGTGATCCATGGAAGGCGTGCCTTTGAGCAGGCGTTAGGTAGATCGGCCTTTATTGTAGATCAGTTGAGATCTAGATCTAGGCGCTGGACTAGACAGCCATTCATTGTAATTTATTAGAGTAGGTAGACCTGGAGGGAAGCGCTCGATGAGCCCCTCAGGTAAAAGAGATTTTAGATCCCATTTTGAGTTAGTAATGGTAGAGCAGAGTTGAGAAGAGCCAAAGAGAGCTCAGGAACACCATTGTAAAATACAGGCATTTGCCATTCAATATAAGAGAAGCAGTATTTCGTGCATTATTCTGTCTTATATGCATGTCTGTGTGTGTTCTTTGAATATGTTGTGAATGTATGTTATTTGGATGCATTCTGCAGGAGTTTGTGTGATTCAGTGGAGGTCTTTGAGGTTTCATGCCATGAGGGCGTGACAGAGGACTACAGTCTTTGAATACCAGTGCACAGAGGATGCACTTCTGAACTCTGAGGAGTCAGACAAAGACGTGCTGAGGCACAGGAATTGAAGTCAACAACTCAGAGGAAGAAGAGCTTTGAGGTTGCTGAATACCTCAGGAGGTAAGGCTGTGTGGGAGAAGACACAGTTGCAGACGAGACTTAGCTATGAGTTCTGTAAAGGCTCTGCCAAGTGGGCATTGAGCATACACACGGGTTGCGTTGGAGAAGAACTATGTTGTGAGTTCTTAAAGAGAAACAGAATCCCTCAGGATTATGAGAATCTCTGCCAGGTGGGCATTGAGCAAGTGCAAGGAGTGCACAAAAGACAGAACAATCGAACATTTTGTAGAGAAGATACTCCGCCAAGTGGGCGTCGAGGAAGCGTACAGAAAAGTACAAGGCAGAAGAGAACTCTTTTGAGTTATGAAGCTGAAAGAAGAGTCCACTGAGGGACTTTCACTAGGTTCCTGAATACCCGAAAGTACTTGGGAAGAGGCGTGAGAAGAAGGATAGCCAGAAGGGCATCCAATTCATTCTCCAGGAGAAGGAAGAAAGGCAAAAATCCCTCAAGGGGTCCGATCGTTCGACCAAGCTCAGGAGGGAAAGCACTAGCGTGTGCATGAGGAGACTCTACAAGGAGTGCAGAAGTGGAAGAGTCCTTTAAGGATTCGAGATAAAATCTCAAGGAGGAGCCAACGTTCTCACACGTGCAGCGAAGCTCAGAGCTAAGGAGTTCGTAGAGGAGAAAAGGAGACAAAGGAAAGAGCCTTTGAGAACTTGGAATTTGTCCAAGTCTGCGAAGAAAGTGTAGAGGCTCAGGAGAGCACAATAACCATCGGATCGGGCGGAGAAAGAAGACCTGGACCGTTGATTTTCACGTCCAGGAGGCGCATAGGAGAAGCATGCGGGAGAATTGATCTGAGCCGTCAGATCTGGATCCGAATCATCGACAGCCGTCAGATAGGTGGAAGTTGCATGGGTGTTAAGCTCTCATAGATAGAGGAGCAGTCCCGACAGGCATCGGGATATCGGGAATTGGCATATCAGCATTCCCGTGGACACAAGATCGGGGAAATTCTAGGAGGAAAACCCCGACATAATATGAGTCATCCGTTCACATGGGATAGGTGTCAGGGATCTGGCGAAAGTCAGAAAATAGGGAATTAGCATTCCCACGATTGAGGGAGCCAGGACATCGGAAGTCCCGAAATCCTAACATAATCAAGACGGTCCATTTGAAGGAGGATGTGTGGCAATCATCTAGCGCCACTGGAGAAAGCTCGATAGGGAGGCATATCGGGAATCGGGATATCGGAGATCCCGGGAGCGAGAGTTTTGTGCATTGCAGAATCGCAATACGCAATTTCCCGATCATGACAGAGCTGGACCCCACAGGATTCAGCAAAGGAAGACAGGTGGCATCTCACATCGGTTATCGGGATATCAGAGATCCCGGGAGCAAGGAGTTCGTGCACCTCGAACTCGCAAACCCCGTAGCCCCGATGGCGTAAGGTAGTGGTTACGGGTGATGGTCATGTGGGCGAGGGCGTAGCTTGGAAGGCTAAACTACATCAGGGATCAGAGGATTGGGAGTTCTGGGTACATGTGCATCTCGACATCATAAGCCCCGAAACCCCGATGGGAGTATGACTGCGGTCATGTGGTAGTAGGTCGCGTGGACCATTGTATAGCCGGAAGGGGCGAGAGCTCGGGAACGGAGCATATCGGTAATTGGAGGATCACAAGCTTTGAGGGCGCTTGCACATCGACAGTGAAAACGCTGAAACCCCGACAGGGAAAGCTATATGACTACGGTCATGCGGAAGGTGGTCACATAGGGCCATAATATATCCAGGAGGGCTAGCGCGTGGTCAAAGGCGCATCGCAAATCGGGATATCGCAAGTCTTGTGGACACAAACATTGTGTCATCGTAAACGCCGAAACTCCAATGGAGGGTTTGACTGCGGTCACATGAAGATAGGTCATATGGAACAAGATCTAGCCAATAGGGCTAGCGCACAAAAAGGCGCATCGGGTTTTTAGAGCTTGAAACCCCGATAGAGAAGATTAAAGCTGCGGTCTTATTGGAGTGGTCGTATGGACCAAGGTATAGCCGGTAGGGACTAGCTCATAGTGAAAGAGCTCATCGGTAATTCGGGGATCAGGGATTCACGGGGATAGAGGTTTGTGACAGCGGAAAGTCCAAAACCCCGATGTCGGGCAACCAGATCCTGTGGAGAAATTGGTCACGGTCCGGTGCAGAGGTCGTGTAGATGAATGAAGGACCCGTGGACTGGGTCAGACTTTAGCAGAGATTCCTGAAGGAGTCTAAAGAGACGCTCTAGCTCAAAAGCAGGGGAATTAGAACAATCCTATAAGCAGGAGGTTAGGTGAAGAGACCCTGTGGGGTGATAGTGGGGACCTCTTTGCATCAAGACTGAAGGGGTCTAGGTGTTAACACCTGTGCTCCTCCTCTAGATCGATTGGTCCTGACAGACCTAGGATACTTTCGAAAGGATCTCGTCTGTGCGTCTATGAAACAAAAGGATACTCCCTTTCGATAATTGGATTTACTATCCTTTCTGAACTTAGGTAACGAAATTCAATTTCTCGGAGCTTCAAATTCCCATGACTTTGAAACCTTCGAGAGTGAACTCCTTCTTGCACAGGGTTTCCAGACCCAGATCACATGAACCTTCAGATGGTTCTTGGGAAATTATCCCTAATCTTAGTCGAGTTTCTGGATAAGGGATTAGGTACTGTTAAGAGTCCCTAGGCTACTAACCTGAATGAAGTGCCTTCCTAACTCACCGAGTTATGATCTATGACACCGGGGCAGGGTAATCTCATGGGTTTACTATAGTGGTAGCCATACCAAGGAGATTACTTTGAATTTTAGACATGATGCAATTCCCTGGGGAAGGTGCCTTCGAGGGATTAAACCAGAACACCAAGAGAATCAGATAGATGGGACGATTCTCAGTGGAACGGACTCATGCTCCGGACTTACTCATTTTATACAGAAACCAATTGTGGCATATACATTCATTATTTCCAATCTAAATTACTAGGAAATCATATCATACAAAAACCATTTATGGGCGTATAAAATGAGCATGTAATCCATGATATTCAATTCAAAATAAAAGGCATTAAACACTTATTAGAACCACTAGGCGTGATGTGACTGCTGAGAGGGGTGCTCATTTCCACCCAACCATAGGCTCAGTCACTCCCCAATGGATTTATCACTGGCCACCCCCGAACTTAGGCCACAATGCTCTGAGACTCAATCTCTTACTTCCATCTCAACAGAAGTTGGGGACGAAGGTTACTCTCCTTCTCCCAATACATGAATAGATGAGGACAAAGGTTACTCTCCTTCTCCTGGATATGTATCTATTCTCTGTGATCATAACTCATTTTTTTTTCTTTCCAGCCTTCCTCGGACCCAAGAGTTTTTTCTCTCATCTCTGCACTTTCGGAGGCTACTCCCATGTCCACCACGCTTCCATTCTTTCCCTCAACAAGGTTGCATGTGGCTCGAACCCCCTCCATCCATGGCCAGGTCTGGAAGCCATCCAATGGGTAGTCTGCCCCATCCCTCATTAACTCTTGAGGATGCCCTTCCCACCTGCCAGCCTGATGGGAATTCATTTCTGGGTAGATGGTTGTTCTGATATGAGAAACATTAACTCCAGTATGGTACTGGTTCGATGGAGGCTATCACAACCATTCTGGGTTCCCTCCTCCACCTTTTCATTATCAATTGTGGTCTCTCTTTTTTAGAACATCCCCTCTCTCAACAGTCATGCAACACATTTCCATTATCCATCCAAATAACAAGATTTACATTCATCGATCTTTATACAAAGGTCCACCAAATTAAACATTCACACTTTGAGTTTTCCATAGTTTCTGGCCAATAAATTTATATTTACAGACTGGGTGAAACAAGGTGTTATAATTCCCTCCCCCTTAAAGGAATCATCGTCCTTGATGTTCTATCTACCAATATGATATGTATGTACAGCAGTAAACAAAATCGGGTATGCATGTTTCATGGCATCTTCCATTTCCCACGTAGCCTCATCTTGGCCAAAGTGTTTCCACTGCACCTTGACCTGCACAATGGTTCAATTCCTGAGTGTGGTTTCCTTCCTGTCTAGTATGCATTGGGGTTCTGGAAGGAACTCTCCATCTGGCTCCACCTGGATCACAGACCAATCAATTGTATGATTAACATCATGTATATATTTCTTCAATAAGGAAACATAGAAAACATTATGTTCCTTTACAGTGGGAGGAAGTGCTAGCCTATAGGCTACAAGTCCCACTCTATCTAGGACTTCAAACGGTCCACAATACCGAGGTTCCAACTTGGCACATGCTCCCATTCTTAGGGAACTCTTCCGGGGTCCAACTCTGAAATAGACATGGTCTCTGGCTTTGAACTCTCGGGGAGTTCTCTTTCTGTCGGTGTAACTTTTCTGTCGGTCCTGAGCAATTTTCAGATTTTTCCTTATCTGTACTACTTACTGTTCCATTTCTTTCATCATGTCCGGTCCAATTGTAATTCTATCCACTGGATTACTCCAGCTGATTGGGATCTTGCACTATCTACCATAGAGGGCTTCAAAGGGGCTCATCTTTAAGGATTCCTGATAACCATTGTTGTAGGCAAACTCTACCAATGGCAGGTAATCTTCCCATTTCTTAGGCTGATGCATTACGTGCATTCTTAGCATGTGCTCTAGTATTTGGTTTACTCTTTTTATTTATCCATCATTTTGAGGGTGATAGGCTATGTTGAACAACAATTTAGTCTTGAAACTAACCATTAGATATTTCCAAAAGTTTGAAGTGAATTTGGTATCTCTGTCAGATACAATTTCCTTGGGCATGCCATGCACTCTGAATATCTCCTTCATGAAGATGTTGGCAATATCTATTTCCTTGCAAGTTGATTTGACAGGGATGAAATGGGCATACTTACTTAGTTTGTCCACCACAACCATTATGGAATCATTTTTCTTGGTCGACTTTGGTAATCCGGTGATGAAATCCATGGAGATGGTTTCCAGTTTCCATTCTGGAATCGGTAGGGGCTGTAATAATCCTGCTGGATATCGATGCTCTGCATTAACTTCTTGGCGTTCTAGGCACTTGGCTAGATAGTTAGCTATGTCTTTCTTTAACCCAGGCCAGTAGTCCTAGTGGTCGTGATCATCTTCTGATATCCCGGGTGACCAGTATATGGTCTCTTATGCAGTTCATCCATTATGAACCTCTTCAAGTCGTCACAGTTCGGTATATACAATATGTTCCTGTAAGTCAGCAGCCCTTCCTTGAGCATTTGGTAGCCTTCATACTTCAGCCTTGTAGGTTTTTGCCTTAGGTATGAAGTCATGGTCTTAAAGAATGCATCTGTCTCTTGTGCATTTTTTATTCTCTCCCTGACATCTGTTTTGCAGGTGCTTATTGCTGTTGGATGAATCATTTTTATACTTCTACTAAGGGCATCGACCACCCTATTTTCCTTTCCTTTTATAAGTTTGATTTCGAAATCGAATTCACTTAGGAGATCCATCCACCTTGCTTGCCTAGCATTGAGTTTTGGTTGATCAAAAAAGTGTCTCAATCCACAATGATCTGTCATAAGCACAAATCTTCTACCCAAGACGTAGTGTCTCCACGTTTTTAAAGCATGTACTATGGCAACCAACTCTAGGTCATGGGTCACATAATTGATCTCATGTTCATTTAATTTTCGGTACGTATAGCATATTACACGTCCTTCTTTCATAAGGACTCCTCCGAGTCCTTCCTTGCAGGTATCTGTACACATAATGAAATTATTATCCGGGTCCACAATCTTTAGCATGGGTGCATGGGTCAGGAGGTATTTTAGTTCCTGAAATATTTCTTCACATTTTGATGTCCAAATGAATTTAGCACCCTTTTTTTGAAAGGCAATGATTGGACAACCAATCTTGGAAAACCCTTTTATGAATCTTCTATAGTATCCTGCTAAGCCCATAAAGGACCTAATATTAGATACATCTTTCGGGCTAGGCCATTCCATAATGGATCTGATTTTGTCAGGATCTACTGCCAACCCTTCCTTAGATATAACATGGCCTAAGTAGTAGACTTGCTTTTGAAAGAAATCGTACTTGCTAAACTTAGCGTAGAGATGATTCTCCCTCAGTACTTGAAGTACGAGTCTAATATGTTCTTCGTGCTCCTCCCTATTCTTGGAGTATATTAGGATATCATCAGTGAAAACTAATACAGATTTGTCTAGAAATTTGCTGAGTACATTATTCATCAAGCACATAAAAGTGGTGGGGGAATTGGTTAACCCAAATGGCAGCACCACAAATTCGTAGTGACCATACCTCATCCTGAAGGTTGTTTTGTGGATGTCTTCATCCCTAATTTGGACTTGATGGTAGCCTGATCTTAGGTTGATCTTTGAGAAGATAGATGCACCTCCCAATTGGTCGAACATGTCATCGATTCTTGGTAAGGGGTACTTGTTCTTTATGGTTTCCTTATTGAGTTGTCTGTAATCTATGCACAGTCGGAGTGTGCCATCTTTCTTTTTCACAAACAAGATGGGTTATCCCCATGGAGATACACTGGATCAGATGTAGCCTTTGTCCATCATCTCCTTTAGCTGTAGCTTGAGCTCAACGAGCTATGGTGTTCTCATACTGTATGGCATTCTAGATGTTGGTACCGCTCCCAGTGTAAGTTCTATTGAGAATTCAATATCCCTTCTTGGAGGTATACCGGGTACTTCTTCTGGGAATATGTCCTTGTATTCTCTTAATATGGGGTGGTCCTCTAGGTTTGGTTTGTCATCCTCAACGAAGTCCAATACCTGTATTGCATATAAGGAACACCCTTTTCTGCAATACTTCTTCATTTGAAGGGCTGATATTTGTCTCACTGAGACAGGTTTCTGATTCCCTTGGAGAGTCATATTTCTCCCATATTCATTTACACATTCTAAAGCTTTATGGTAACAGTCCATTTTAACTTTATGAGAAACCAACCAGTCCATATCAATCAAGAAGTCATAATATCTCAAGGGAAGTATGTTAAGGGTCGCTTGGGTGGGCAATCCACCCATGATGAATTGGCAGGCTAGTATAGCCTCTGCCACCTTTCTTTTTCTCCCAGTGGCTAGTTGTACCAACCATGGTTTAACATGTCTAATTGGTTGTAGTTTACACTTATCGATAGTCTGATGGGTTACATAACTCAAATTAGAACCTGGGTCAATTAAAATAGAAATTGGATGGTTTGCGATCATACCTTCCAGCTACACTACTGAAGCTTGGTGGTCAGCTTGATTATTGTCCAGGTCTGCATAGATTCATGGCATGCTTCTAGCCACATCGTTGATGGTGGTAACTTCTTGGATATTGTAGACCCCCTTACTATTTTTTTGTCTATGTGGGCAGTCCCTCAATCTATGATTTTCTCCACAACCCTAGCATTTTAAGGGTTCCTTCTTTAGGTTATCAATCTTTGTTGGGACTGTCTGAAAAGGTTTATTTCCACTTTGAGAGGGGAAATTTTGTTGATATACACTTCTAGCAGGTAGGCTACCCCTAGAATATTTTCCATAGTTCTTAAATCTTGAGGAGTTAAACATTTTCTTATAGAATCCCAAACTATTCCTTTTCTTCCAGTCCTCATGGGGTCTTGTCTTGCTCCCAAACTGTTCATAACAATACCTCACCTTTCGGATAGCTTCTTCTAAGGTCCTTGGTTCATCGAACTCAATCCTATCCCGGTAGGTCTGAGGTAACCCACTAATGAACTGCTGCATTTTTTCTTTTTCATCTTTTATGTAGGGTACATACCTCAGTAGTTCAAGGAATTTATTGACAAATTCCTCTATGGTGAGCTACCCAGCTGGAGTTCATATAATTCCTTAGTTTTCCCATCCATGTATTTTTCTGATAGATACTGCTTCTTGAAGTATTTCTCAAACTGTTTCCATGACAAGTCCTTCTCATGGACTCCTTTCACATTCCTAAGATCTTCCCACCATATGGAAGCCTTTCCATTTAGGTTGAAGATGGCTATTCGATCCTTCAAGTTTTCGGAGTAGTCATGGAATATAAAATACTTCTTTAAACCAAGCAGCCAAGCTTCTGCCTATTCTCCCTTCTTTATCTCTCCATCGAAAGAGGGTGGTTTGGATTTCTTGAACTCTTCAGGACCACGGGTTTTGGAACGCTTCCGTTTCTTTCCTTTCTTTTGAGAATGCGAGATGGCCCTGCTACTAGAAGACCCTTCGGAGTTATCAACTTCCTTTCTAGAGGACTCTCTCGATGAGTTTTCCCTGCCTCCAGGTTGGACCTTCTTTGTAGTACTTCTCCCAGTGGGATCACTTATGGAGTCATGTTTTTGGGTCTCAGGTGGACTCTGACCTCTCTTCTCGTGTCGTCGGTCCATATGACTGGTTGCGGGTTCCTGTTGTAGCTACCTCTGTATGTCGGATAAGCTCTGTAGAAGGACTGTGTTAATTTCTGTTTGTTTCTCTTGCTCCCTTATCAGTCTCTCATTGTCAAACTTGAAACTCTGTAGCTCAGCCCTGAGACTTCTTACAGTTTCAGCCAGATTCAGAGGGGCTTCCACCACCCTCCTTTTATCAGATTCCTTGTCTCTGTTGTGGGAGCCACCCCCCACCTCATGGCATGTCATCATCCTTTAGTATTGGGGTCTTCCCGTGATTCAATGACTGTCCAAGTGTTGCCAAAAACGCATGTAGTTAGCTAACATTATATTAGTTCATGAACAATACATGGTTTAAAAATTCTTAATGTACACACACAGTACAAGGTTTCATTCTTTTCCTTAATAGTATTTTTAAATCAGACCTCTTAAGAAAGAGGTAAGGTAGGGTGTCACTCCTTAGAAAGTACCCATATAGATTTATTTAAGTGACTTGTCCATGAGCCCAAGTAGGCCAAGTGTTGTAACCATGCTCTGATACCATTTTTTCACACACCCACGATAGGCATAATAAAATTTTCACTTTTTCTCAGGGCACAGAATCCCCGAATTCCTACAGGTCCCTAGCATAGGCTAGGTCTTCCCTTATCCTCCTCCATGTGACCACTACCTGCGACCATAGGCTTAATTTAAACGGTGCATCGTGTTTCGCGACTTTGAAACTTCCAATGCAAGGTTCCCTATCTCCTCCAACTCTCGAGTTCCATAAGAGGCTTAACGATCATTAGCTCCCTCCGCTCACATGACCATTTCCATGACCATAGGCTTAACCTAAACGGTGCCTCACATTTTGCGACCTCGGGACTTTCGATGTAAGGAATCCTAACTTCTCCAACTCCTCCAAGTCCCGAAACCCGATTAGGGGCCTAGAAAGCACTATCTCTCTCACCTATGATCACGGTGTGACCTTCCTCTAGGACTGGGTCCCAACTCCCATATTTTTCAGGACTTCGTGGTTCAGAGAATCATGAACAATTCTTTCTTCCTTCCCAAATCTTCGACTCTCGAAGATCTGATGGCTCCAAACCCTTTGCTAACCAACGACCTAGATTAAGTCTGTGATTTTCCTTCACGACTCTGGGAAAGTCTTCACTTCTGTTTTCCCCAATGACCAATCTCTAAAACCGTGACCAAGCTATATCGACAATTCACAGGTCTCTCTCTTTATCCAACAACCTAGATTTTGTCGGAACTTCACGTCTTTCAAAGTTGGAAAGGATGACCGCATCCACTCCCCCGACTCCCAAAATACTGAAATTTCAAGTGCCATATCAACGGCCTTCAATTCCCATGATTCAACGACTGTAATCGAATCGTGGTTTCACGATTTAGGAGTTCTAAAAACTCTGTCCTTTGACTCTTCTGATGTGTGAGTCTGTGAAATGTTGATCGCCCACAGTATGTCCCTTCCGATGGACAGTTCCGATTACTTTGGGGATTTCATAACTTTGAAGAGTCTACTCTCCTACCTACACAAGGGTTAAGATCGACGGTCAAGGTAGCTCCCGATAGATCCTGGGATCTACGGTCCCAATTCCATCGCTACTTGCGAAGACTGAAGGGGTCTAGGTGTTAACGCCTACACTCCTCCTCTAGATCCATTGGTCCTGACAGACCCGGGATACTTTCGAAAGGATCTTGTCCGTGCATCTATGAAATGAAAGGATACTCCCTTTTGATAATTGGATTTTCTATCGTTTCTGAACTTAGGTAACGAAATTAAATTTCTTGGAGCTTCAAATTCCCATGAATCTGAAACCTTCGAGAGTAAAATCCTTGCACAGGGTTTCCAAACCCGGATCACATGAACCTTTAGATGGTTCTTGGACAATTATCCTTAATATTAGTTGGGTTTCTGGATAAGGGCTTGGTTATTTTTCAGAGTCCCTAGGCTACTGACCTGAATGAAGTACCTTCCTAACTCACCGAGTTATGAGATATGACAAAGGGGCAGGGTAATCTCATGGGTTTACCGTAGCGGTAGCCATACCAAGGATATTACTCTGACTATGAGACATGATGCAATTCCCTGGGGAAGGTGCCTTCGAGGGATTAAACCAGAACACCAAGAGAATCAAGCAAATGGGACGATTCTCATTGGAACAGATTCATGCTCTGGACTTACTCATTTTATACAGAAACCAATTGTGGCATATACATTCACTATTTCCCATCTAAATTACTAGGAAATCATAGCATACAGAAACCATTTATGGGCGTATAAAATGAGCATGTAATCCATGATATTCAATTCAAAATACAAGGCATAAAACACTTATCAGAACCACTAGGCATGATGCGACTGCTAAGAGGGGTGCTCATTTCCACCCAACCATAGGCTCAATCACTCCCCAATGGATTTATCACTGGCCACCACCACTCAGTCAAAAACAAGTCAAGAAGTTATAGCTTCGTTATTAGACATCAAAAATTACTTTCAGATCTACAATTATTCTAGTAATATGAAAGTTAGAATGACAATTTATAATATGAAAGGGGAGGCTAGCATCCGGTGGCAAGATCTGAAATTAGCAAGATGATTAAAAGACAAAAGAATGAAGTGATCCAAATTTAAGAATTACTTAAAGAAACAATACCTGTCAGAAAGTTACTATGAGAGAAAGACTTAGGAATTTTATGAACTACGACTAGGACAGATGTCAATGGATGAGCTGATTAATAATTTTTTAGATTCGCTGATATTTGTACCTTATATTAAGGAGGATAAAGTGAAAATTCAAAGGCTTTTAAGTTCACTACCAGAGTCTTATAAACACAAAATTTAATTTGATAATCCTAATTCTTTGAACAAAGTGCTTAGAAAATCTAGAATGTGTTATGAACAGTACAAACAAAGATATGAAACTCCTAAATCATGGAAGGAAAGGAAGCATGATAAACTAAACCAACGTAAGAAATGGTTCAAACAAGATCCTTATCGGAATATGACAAAAGGATTCCAAAGAAACGACCATCCATCTAGTACACAAGAAGTTCGAGGGAACAAACCAGTTAATTTGGGATTTAAGAAGATTGTAGACAGTCCTAGAGAACCACTAAAATGTTGGGAGTGTGGAGAACCACATTTTCTTAGAAATTGTCAAAGTTTAATTCCAACAAGTAAGACTGCAATTCACAATCTACAGGAAGCTACCACAGTTGGAGATATGGGAAAATACATACACAAAATTAATGTTTCCTTGGAAGGAAGACAAGTTGATAATCAATCTACTATAGTAGTAATAGAAGGTAAGATAAAAAAAAAAAACAAGTCTCTATCCTAATAGACCCAGGGCCAGGTTTGAGTTACATAACCCCATATTTAGTAGAACGTTGTAAGCTAAAAAGGCTAAAACACCCTAAATCTTGGCTAGTACAATTGGCCACTGGTACAAAAAGGAAAGTATTGGAGTATATTTCTAATTTTGATATAGCAATAAATGAGCAAATTACTTTGGTTGACTTAAATCCGTTACCCTTAGGATCATATGACATCCTTATTGGTATGGATTGGTTGGAATCACACAAGTTTCGGCTAAATTGTTAGGACAAATCATTTGGTTATCAAGATGGGAATGGTGTGAAAATACTAGTTCAAGGGTTAAGGAAACTAGTCTCGGTAAGACAATTATCAGCCATGTAGTTAAAAAATTCATAAGGAAGGGGCGTCAATTGTATGAAATTCAGATAATGGATATACATAATGAGGAGGACAAATCAAAACTAGAAGATTATGTGGTCTTAAGAAAATTCAAAGATTTTTTTGATGGTGAAATACCAGATTTACCTCCAAGGAGGGAGATAGACTTTTCTATAGACTTAATACCTCGATATGCCCCTGTGTCAAAATCCCCATACAGGATAAGCATTCCAGAGTTAACAGAACTTAAAATACAGATACAATAATTACTGGATAAAAGATACAATAGACACAATGTATCACCATCGGGAGAACCAGTTTTTTTTGTTAAAAAGAAGGACGAGACATTTTGTTTATGCATTGATTATCGAAAACTGAATAAAATGACAATAAAAAATAAGTATCCCCTGTCGAGGATTAATGATTTGTTTGATCAAGTGGGAGGGGAAAAAGTATTCTAAAAAATCGATCTAAGATCTGGTTATCATCAAGTAAAAATTAAGGATGAGGACATTAACAAAACAATTTTTTGGACACGATATGGACATTATGAATTTGTGGTAATTCCTTTTCAACTCACAAATGCACCAACCACTTTTATGTGCCTAATGAAAAATATATCCAGTCAGTAGCTAGATAATTTTGTTTTAATTTTTATTGAAAATATTCTGATTTATTCAAAGACATAAAAAGAACATTAAGAGAACCTAAAAATAGTTCTACAAACGTTATGAGAACATCAACTCTATGCTAAATTCATCAAATGCGACTTTCACCATAAAGAGATACAATACTTGGGACATATTATTTAAGAGGATGGAATAGCAATGGACCCCGAAAAGATAAAGGAAATTGTAGAATGGCCTAGACCCAAAAATGTAGAGGAAATGCGATCGTTTATGGGTATAATAGGATATTACAGAAGGTTCATTGAGAACTTTTTGATTTTTTTTTTTCTATTACATCTTTACAATAAAAGGGAACAAAGTCCGTATGGTCACAAAAGTGTCAGGAAAGTTTTGATCAAATAAAGGAACGATTAACTATTACACCAATCCTTAAATTCACTGACCCTTATAAAAAATTCACTCTTTTTATAGATTATAGTAAGGAAGGATTAGGAAGAGTCTTATCACAAGAAGGACACATGATTGCTTTTGAATCACGAAAATTAAAGGATCACGAACATAACTATGTGAAACATGACTTAGAATTTGCTTCTCTGATTCATGCGTTAAAAATATGGCGTCCTTATTTAATAGGAAGGAGGTTCCTAATTTTAATTAATAACAGTGGCGTAAAGTACTTGTTAAATCAGCACGGATTAAATGCACGAAAAGAAAGATTGTTTGAATTTTTAAGAGAATTTGACTTTGAAATCAAACACATTAAAGGAAAGGAAAATAAAGTTGCAGACGCTCTTAGTAGAAGGACAGGTGGCATTTATGAAATAATTGTTAGTAAAGGGGATAATGATCTCGGCGAAAAAATTAAATCTGCAGGTACTTGCACCCCATGTACTCGTATCTAGTTGTATCCCAAGAATAAATATTCTTTTACTCATATTTAGTTGTATCCCAATTTTTGAGTTCATCATTTAATTGAGTTCAAGTGATTCTGAGATCAACCACAAACCATCACTTAAAATAAACTTATCATTAGGAAAATCTATTAGACCGTGATGCAATCTTTGCTCTTAGATTCAATTTTATGCATAAATTGACTTATTCAACCAATAGTATATGAAAAAATTTGCACATAGGGTTATTTATAGAATTGATCTGGTTTCTCTAGGTGCATTAAACATGATCCTCAAAAGAAACTTTCTCATTAAATTATCACATCATATAGGATTACTTATAGAATTGATTTTGTTTTTGTAGGTGTATCAAACATGATCCTTGTAAGAAACTTTCTCATTTAAATTATCACATTAGCATATACCATTCATGAAATTGAAAACCGGTAGCAATGCTCAAAATTTGAAGTGTGAACAACTGTCACATACCCACTACCTAAATCGGATTTTTCTAGTTTTCCACCGAATCAGAACCCCCGAATTACCTATGGAGGCCTAGCGCGAGCTAGCTCTTTCTCTCTCCCCACTCCCCTATGGTCGCGGGTCATGATCACAGTCCGAATAAACGCAGTACCTCTTTCATACTTCGTGCCTTGGCGCTACAGTGATGTCGAGTCATTTGACGCAACCCCCGAACCTCGACAGGGCTAGCGATCGGCCAATGGGGACGAATCCCTTTAGGGTTAGCAAATGGCTAATAGGAACAAATCTCAATAGGGCTAGAGAACAACCAATGAGAAATGGCCCCATTGTGCGGTTAAGTGGAATACAGGTGGCAAAGAGGGAAACGCGACACGGTAGTCGACATGACAGGAGGGTGCCCCACTTCACATGCCACACTATTCTGGACCCCCCCCCCATTAAAGGCAGAATGGCAAGGGGGGTCCGGAATCCACTTGAGCGTTGTTGATCATGATGAGTTAATCTCGACCGTTCGAGAGTTGTGCATCCAATTCCGGACCCCCCCCCCATTACAGGTAGAGTGGCAAGGGGGCTCCAGAATGAATCCTCGGTCGTAGATCTGGGTGGGTGGACTCTGGCCATCTAGATCTGCTCGCTACTTACCCTTATGTGCATTTGTGCCCCAGCGTAAAGCTGGCATCTCTTCCTCACATCGGACGGTCATTACAGACCCTGAGATTCCCCGAAGGAATCTCGTCCATTTATCAGGACTTAGCCACCTACTATCGTCTCGACATTATGGGTCAGGATTTGTCTAGGCAAGAGCCCGAGTGTTTGTCAACGGAACTCCCGAATCCCCGATCCTCGATTTCCCTAAACGGGTAATCTCTCAACACGTCACCTCCTTAAATCGGGCAGTCCACAACTGCTCTGGGGTTTCCACCAAGGAAATTAACGATCCCTTGTCACCAGGACTCCTGATCTCACGATTCGTGATTTCCCGAAATTGGAGATCTCACGACACGTGGCCTCCGTCAATCGGATGGCTCAGATCTATCCCGGTATTTTCACCATGGAAACTCCCGAATTCTTGTCATCAAAACTCCCGATTTCCCGACTCTCAGTTTTCCAAAATGGGTGATCTCTTGACATGTGGCCTCCGTTAGTCGGACGGTCCAGATCTATCCCGGGGTTTCCACAATGGAAAGTCCCGATCCACTGGGGTGTTAACCCTCGAGTATCTCCTGACAAATCCAACGGCTGTTGGTTTTTTCAGCCGAGATCTGACGGCTCAGACAGATTCCTAACTTGTGGGCTCTCCCATGACTTCCTAAATGTGGAAAGATCCACAGTCCGGATACTCTCATGGACCTTGGGGATCTACGGTCCTAAACTCTTCTCTACCCACGAAGACACAGGAAAACGAAGTGGTAAGGCATTTAACGCCCTACTTTCTCCTACTAATCTAATGGTTGTGGGTGACTGTAGATTTCCTGACGGGATCTCGTCCATCGTTCACCATTTATCAAAGTTAAGGCCCTTAACTTTCCAGCTTCCTCTTACTGAATCTAACGGTCATGAGTGACCATAGATTTCCCGATGAAATCTCATCCGTCGATCAACACCTATCAAGGTTGAGGTACTTATCCTTCCAGCTTCTTCTTCTTCTCTGATGGTCATGAGTGACCACAGACTTCCCGACGAGATCTCGTCCTTTGATTGGATACCTATCCAGGATTTCTTAGGGCCTTGCACCCCCATGTCCTCCTTCCAAGTTCTTGATGGGATTTTGAGAAGGGTATCTCTATGGGAGGGTTTACCCAGGGTACTATCTAAAGCAGATAAGGGTATCGCTCTCTCGAGAACCAGACGTGAAGTCTGAATTAGATCAGTACGCATGTAATTAACGATTCATGAGGACATAAGCCATACGTAGTATTTCCATACAAATATACAACTACTAGTACTAATCAAAACACCATACAGTCATTCTTATAATGAAATCATTCACAGTTTCACAGGTTATGAGCATAATTATCAGAATACATATATTTCAAGATGCCAAAGGCAAAACACTTATCAGAAATAACACCAGGGGTTATGCAACTACTGAGAGGGGTGCTCGTTTCCACCCAATCGTAGGCTTAGCAACTCCCAGTGGATTTACCACTAGCCACCCCTGAGCTGAGACCACGATGCTATGAGACTGCGTCTCTGTTTGCCAGTGACCAGGAGCAAAGGTTGCAATCGTTCCTCTCTGCTATCACTCACTCTGCATATCGCTAGAGTTCTTCCCTCATGTCTGCCCCCAATCGCTTCTACCCCACGCCTTATCCTGTTGTGAGGTTACGTGTGGCACGATTTTCCTCGCGCTGGTTAGTCATGATGGCTCTACGGATAGGCGGTTCACCTCCCCATCCCTCATTAAATTTCTGAGGAGCTGTCTACCTACCAGTGGGCGAGACATTTAATTCAAGGCCAGTGAGCCGCTTTTGGTTCTTCGGGCCAGTGGAGTCCAAATAGGGTATTAATTCTCGGTGGAAGTTAACGCCACCTTTCCAGGTGCCTTCCACTGCCATCGTGGTCTCTTTTTCTGCACATCCCCTCTCAGCAGTCCTGCAATATAAATTCATAATGTTATTCAAATTTATTGACCTTTTTCACAAGGTCCAGTTACATCACATATTCACATTTATGAGTTTGCCACAGTTCTTGGCCAGTCCAGTTATTTTTACAAACTGGGGGAAACAGGGTGTTACAATTCCCTCCCCCTTAAAAGGAACATCTTCCTCAATGTTCTTATCTATTAACATGAATTGCATGTACATAAGTAAACAAAATCGGATATGACTGTCTCATGGCATCCTCCATTTCCCATGTAGCCTCATCTGGGCCAAAATGTTTCCACTGCACCTTGACATGTGCAATGGTTTGGTTCCGCAGTGGGTTTTCCTTTATGTCCAGTATGCAGTGGGGTTTTGGTAGAAATTCTTCCTCCAGTTCCACCTGGATCACAGACCAGTCAATTATATGATTAGCATCATGTACATATTTCTTCAATAATCAAACATGGAAAACATTATGTGCTTTTACTGTGGGAGGAAGTGCTAGCCGATAGGCTACAGGTCCCACTCTATCTAAAACCTCAAAGGGTCCACAATACCAGGGTTACAACTTGGCACAAGATCCCATTTTCAGGGAACTCCTTCTGGGCTTAATTCTGAGATACACATGGTCTCCCATTTTGAACTCTCTTGGAGTTCTCTGTTGATCAGCATAACTTTTCTGTTGATTCTGAGTGATCTTCAGGTTTTGTTTTATCTGAGTCACTTGTTGTTCCATTTCTCTCAGCATGTCAGGTCCAAAAGAAATCCTATTTATAGGATTACTCCAGCTGATTAGAGTATTACACGGCCTACCATAGAGGACCTCAAAGGGACTCATCTTTAAGGATGCTTGTTAGCCGTTGTTGTAAGCGAATTCTACCAATGGCAGGTAGTCTTCCCATTTCCTGGGTTGATGCATTACATGCATCCTTAACATATATTCTAATATTTGATTCACTCTTTCTATCTATCCGTCGGTTTGAGGGTGATAGGTAGTGCTGAACAACAATTTGGTATCTAAACCCGCCATCAGTGATTTCCAAAAATTGGAAGTAAATTTTGTGTCTTTGTCAGATATTATCTCTCTCGGCATACCGTGAAGTCGGAACACCTCTTTCATGAATATCTGGGCAATATCTATCACCTTGCAAGTTGATTTGATGGGGATGAAATGAGCAGACTTGCTCAATTTATCCACCACCACCATAATGGAATCATTCTGTTTGGTTGAAGTTGGTAATCCACTGACAAAATCCATGTATATGGTTTCCAATTTCCATTCTGGGATGGGTAAAGGGTGTAATAGTCCTGTTGGGTGTCAATGTTCTACTTTAAGCTATTGGCACTCTATGCATTGGGCCAAATATTTGGCTATGTCTTTCTTCAATCTAGACCAATAAAATTGCTTCCGGGTGGCAGTGATCATTTTCTGGTATCCTGGGTGACCAGTGTATGGTCTTTTATGTAGTTTATCCATGATGAACCTCTTCAAGTCATCATGATTTGGAATGTACATTCTATCTCTATAGGTGAGAAGACCTCCTTTGGTCATCTGGTATCCTTCATATTTTACTCCAGAGGGTTCTTGCTGTAGGTACAGGGTCACCGTCTGAACGAAGGAATCTGTTTCTTGTGCATTTCTGACTTTGTTCTTGACATCTGTCTCGCAGGTACTCACCGTTTCCAGGTGAATCATTTTCATTCTTCTGCTAAGGGCATCGACCACCCTATTTTCCTTCCCTTTGATGTGTTTGATTTCAAAATCAAATTCGCTAAGGAGGGCCATCCATCTAGCTTGTCTACCATTGAGCTTTGGTTGGTCGAACAAATATCTCAATCCACAGTGATATGTCATAAGTAAAAAAATTCTTCCCAAGAGGTAATGCCTCCACATTTTCAAGGCATGCACTATGGCAGCTAGTTCTAGATCATGAGTCACATAGTTGACCTCATGTTCATTCAGTTTTCAGGATTCATAGTAGATCACCTTTCCTTCCTGCATAAGGACTCCTTTGAGCCCTTCCTTACAGGCATCTGTGCACACAAGGAAGTTAGCTTCTGGGTCAGTGATTTTCAACACGAGTGCATGGGTTAGTAGATGTTTCAATGTTTGAAATCTTTCTTCACATTGTTGTGTCCACAGGAATTTTGTCCCCTTCTTCTGGAGGGCAGTGATTGGACAACCAATCTTCGAGAATCCTTTTATAAATCTCCTATAGTATCCTGCCAATCCCATAAAGTATCTGATGTCTGAGACATCCTTTGGGGTAGGCCATTCCATAATAGACCTGATCTTGTCAGGATCTACTACTACCCCTTCCTCGGATAGAACATGTCCCAAGTAATGTATTTGCTTCTGAAAGAAGTCACAATTGCTAAATTTAGCATAGAGTTGATGCTCTCTTAGCACTTGCAGAACAAGTCTAAGATGCTCTTCATGTTCTTCTCTATTCTTAGAGTAGATTAATATGTCACCAATGAAAACTAGTACAAATTTATCTAAAAATTTACTGAGTACATTGTTCATTAAGCACATGAAAGTGGCAGGGGCATTGGTTAACCCAAATGGTACTACCACAAACTCATAGTGACCATATCGTGTCCGAAAAGCAGTTTTATGGATGTCTTCACCCTTGATTCGGATTTGATGGTATCCTGACCTTAATTCAATCTTTGAGAAAATAGACGCACCCCCCAACTGATCGAATAGATCATCTATCCTGGGAAAGGGGTACTTGTTCTTTATGGTTACTTTATTGAGTTGTCTATAATATATACATAGTCTAAGGGTGACATCCTTCTTTTTCACAAACAGGACTGGTGCTCCCCATGGGGACACGCTGGGTCAAATATAACCCTTATCCATCATTTCTTTCAATTGTAATTTGAGTTCCACTAACTCAGGTGTGCTCATCCGATAGGGTGTCCTAGACACCGGCACCGCTCCTGGTGCGAGCTCTATCGAGAAGTCAATATCTCTTCTCGGAGGTAGACCTGGTATCTCTTCCAGAAACACATCCCTATATTCGCTCAGGATAGGGTGTTCATCAGGGCTTGGTTTATCACCTTCGATTGTTTTCAACACCTGTATTTCATATAGGGGACATCCCTTTCGACAATACTTTCTCATTTACAGTCCTGATATTTGCCTCACCGAGACCGATTTTCAGATCCCTTGGAGGGTTATCCTTTTTCCTTCTTTTCTCACACATTCTAAGGTTTTATGGTAACATTCCAATTTGGCTTTATGGGTGGCCATCCAGTCCATACCAATCAACAGGTCATACGATCCCAGGGGTAATACGTTAAGGGTTGCTTGGGTGGGGAATTCACCCAACATTAACTAGCAGGCTGGTATGTCCTCTGCTACCCTTCTTTTGGTGCCAGTGGCTAACTGTACCAACCATGGCTTGGTTTGTTTTTGTGGTTGTAGCTTACACTTATCCAAAGTCTTAGGGAATATATAACTCAAATTTGAACCAGGGTCAAATAAAACAGACACTAGATGGTTGAAGATCATACCTTCTATTTCCACCACTGAAGCTTGGTGGTCAGCTTGGTTATTATCCAAGGCTACATAAATATGCGACACACTCCTTGCCACATCATTGACTGTGGTTTCTTCTTGAATGTTATAAACTTTTTGACTATTCTGTTGTCAGTGTGGGCAGTCTCTCAGGAGATGCTCTTCTCCGCAACCCCAGCATTTCAGAGGTTCTCTCTTTGGGTTATCAGTCTTCACTGGTATAGGTCCAGAAGTTTTATTTCCGCCTGATGATGGAATGTTCTGTTGGAGTACACTCCGGGCTGGAAAGTTCATTCTGGGGTTCTTCTTGTAGTTTTTAAATCCTCAGTATTTGATCCCCTTTTTCTGAAATCTCGAACCACTCTTCTGTTTCTAGTCTCCACGAGACTCTGCCCGATGTCCATATTGCTCATGACAATATGTTTCTTTTCAAATGGTGTCTTCTAAGGTCTTTGGCTCGTCGAATTCAATTCGGTTCTGGTATTCCTTGGGTATCCCACTGATGAAGCGTTGCGCCTTCTCCTTCTCTACTTTGATGTAGGGTACATATCTCAATAAGTCGAGGAATTTGTTGACATATTCCTCTATAGTGACTTGCCCCAGTTTGATTTCATAAAACTCTTTAGCCTTCTCGTCGAAATATTTTTCCAATAAATACATCTTTCGGAAGTACTTCTTAAACCGTTTCCAAGACAGGTCCTCCTCGCGGACCCCTTTCATGTTCTTAAGATCTTCCCACCAGATGGAAGCTTTTCCGTTCAGATTGAAAATGGCCACTCGGGCCTTCAAATTTTCTGAAAAATCATGGACTCTGAAATATTTCTTTAGTCCAAGTAGCCAGGCCTCGGCTTCCTCTCCCTTCTTTATCTCACAGTCGAAGGATGGAGGTTTGGCCTTTCTGAATTCCTCAAATTTATGATCCTTGGAATTCTTTTTCTTCTTCTGTTTTCTTCGAGAATAGGAACTGGTCCTGCTGCTGGAAGAGCCTTCTAAATCGCTAGCTTCCTTCTTAGTGGAATCGTTTGGCACTGGTCCTTTACCTCTGGGGTGGACCTTTCTTGAGGTGCTCCTCTCAGTGTGGCCACTAATACAACCATGTTTCTGCATCTCGAGTTCATGCTGCATTTGTCGTTGTAGGTCAGATAAGCTCTGTAGTAAAACTACATTAATTTCAGTTTGATTTTCTTGTTCTTTCATCATCCTTTCATTGTCGGCCTTGCAGCTTTGCAATTCAACCATGAGACTCCTCACAGTCTCAACTAGATCTGGAGGGGTTCCTATTTCTCTTCTTTCGTTAGACTCTTCGTCTCTGTTGTGGGAGCCTTCTCCCACCTCTTGGTGAGTCACCATACTCTGCATCTGTGGATTCCTGCGGCTGATCGTCCGCTTGGGTGAAAAGACAAACATTGGTTATTAGTCAAGAGTTAAATACATTTTATAACCTGTGCATAAATTTATAACTCTTTCACATGCACACACAGTCAGGTTCTCGTTTCCAAGTTTTTAATCCTGAACAAGAGAGTTAAGTTAGGGGGTTACTCCTCGTAGGAGTGCTTCGATCAGAGCTTATGCGCAACTCGTCATGAGCCCAATCAGGCCGAGTGTTGTAACCATTCTCTGATACCACTTTGTCACATACCGACTACCTAAATCGGATTTTTCTGGTTTTCTGCTGAATCAGAACCGCCGAATTACCTACAGAGGCCTAGAGCGAGCTAGCTCTTTCTCTCTCCCCGCTCCCCTATGGTCGTGGGTCATGATCACAGTCCGAATAAACGCAGTACCTCTTTCATACTTCGCGCCTTGGTGCTACAGTGATGTCGAGTCGTTTGACTTGGCAACCGCCGAACCCCGATAGGGCTAGCGATCGGCCAATGGGGACGAATCCCTTCAGGGTTAGCAAATGGCTAATAGGAACAAATCTCAATAGGGCTAGAGAATAGCCAATGAAAAACGGCCCCATTGCACGGTTAAGTGGAATACAGGTGGCAGAGAGGGAAACACGACACGGTAGTTGACATGACAGGAGGGGGCCCCACTTCACATGCCACACTATTCCAGACCCCCCCCCCATTAAAGGCAGAATGGCAAGGGGGCTCCGGAATGAATCCTCAGCCGTAGATCTGGGCGGGTGGACTCTGGCCATCTAGATATGCTCGCGACTTACCCTTATGCACATTCACACCCCAACGTAAATCTGACATCTCTTCCTCACATTGGATGGTCGTTACAGACCCTGAGATTCCCCGAAGGAATCTCGTTCGTTCATCGAGACTTAGCCACCTGCTATCGTCTCAACATTATGGGTCGGGATTCGTCAAGGCAAGAGCCCGAGTTTTTGTCAACAGAGCTCCCGAATCCCTGATCCTCGATTTCCCGAAACGGGTAATCTCTCAACACGCCACCTCCTTAAATCAGACGGTCCACAACTGCTCCGGGGTTTCCACCAAGGAAATTCCCCATCCCTTGTCACCAGGACTCCCGATCTACCAATTCCTGATTTCCCAAAATTGGATATCTCACAACACGTGGCCTCCATCAATCGGACGACTCAGATCTATCCTAGGATTTTCACCATGGAAAATTCTAAATTCTTGTCATCAGAACTCCCGATTTCTCGACTCCCGATTTCCTGAAATGGGTGATCTCTTGACACGTGGCCTCCATTAGTCGAACGGTCCAGATCTATCTCAAGGTTTCCACAATGGAAAGTCCCGATCCACTAAGGTGTTAACCCTCGGGTATCTCCTGACATATCCAATGACTGTCGTGTTTTTCAGCTGAGATCTGACGACTCAGACAGATTCCTAACTTGTGGGCTCTCCCACGACTTCCTGAATGTGGAAAGATCCACGGTCCGGATACTCTCATGCACCTTGGGGATCTATGGTACTAAACTCTTCGCTACCCACGAAGACAAAAGAAAAGGAAGTGGTAAGGCATTTAACGCCCTACTTTCTCCTACTAATCTAATGGTCATGGGTGACCGTCGATTTCCCGACGGGATCTCGTTCGTCGTTCACCATTTATCAAAGTTAAGGCCCTTAACTTTCCATCTTCCTCTTACCGAATCTAATGGTCATGAGTGACCATAGATTTCCTGATGAAATGTCATCCATCGATCAACACCTATCAAGGTTGAGGTACTTATCCTTCCAGCTTCTTCTTCCTCTCTCACGGTCATGAGTGACCACAGACTTCCCGATGGGATCTTGTCCATCGATTCGATACCTATCCGGGATTTCTTAGGGCCTTGCACCCCCACGTCCTCCTTCCAGGTTCTTGATGGGATTTTGAGAAGGGTATCTCTATGGGAGGGTTTACCCAGGGTACTATCTGAAGCAGATAAGGTTATCGCTCTCTCGAGAACCAGACTTGAAGTCTGAATTAGATCAGTACGCATGTAATTAACGATTCATGAGGACATAAGCCATACGTAGTCTTTCCATACAAATATACAACTACTAGTACTAATCAAAACACCATACAATCATTCTTATAATGAAATCATTCACAGTTTCACAGCTTATGAGCATAATTATCAGAATACATATATTCCAAGATGCCAAAGGCAAAACACTTATCAAAAATAACACCAGGAGTTATGCAACTGCTGAGAGGGGTGCCCGTTTCCACCCAACCGTAGGCTTAGCGACTCCCAGTGGATTTACCACTAGCCACCCCCGAGCTGAGACCACGATGCTATGAGACTGTGTCTCTATTTTCCAGTGACCAGGAGGGAAGGTTGCAATCCTTCCTCTCTGCTATCACTCACTCTACATATCGCGAGAGTTCTCCCCTCGCATCTGCCCCCAATCGCTTCTAACCCATGCCTTGTCCTCTTGCGAGGTTGTGTGTCGCGCAATTTTCCTCGCGCTAGTCAGTCATGATGGCTCTACAGATAGGGGGTTCACCTCCCCATCCCTCATTAAATTTCTGAGGAGCCAGCTACCTGCCAGTCGGTGAGACATTTAATTCAGGGCCAACGAGCCACTTTTGGTTCTCTAGGCTAGTGGAGTCCAAATACGGTATTAATTCTCGGTGGAAGTTAACGCCACCTTTCTAGGTGCCTTCCACCGCCATCGTGGTCTCTTTTTCTTCACATCCCCTCTCAGCAGTCCTGCAATATAAATTCATAATGTTATTCACATTTATTGACCTTTTCCACAAGGTCCAATTACATCACATATTCACATTTATGAGTTTGCCACAGTTCTTGGCCAGTCCAGTTATTTTTACAAACTAGGGGAAACAGGGTGTTACAACAACCCTCAAATGTCAAAATATGGTAGCAAGATAAACAAAGAATAGGATTTGATAGCAAGATGAAAAATTTAAGGGAAAAACCTTGATACCACAAATCCTTTAGCAATAAATTAATCCATATGCAAAAGATACGTTAAAGTTACCAACGTGTGCAGTCAATTCAATGTAAGAAAGGGTTTGATTAAAGTTTGCATTGAACATTTAATATTGTAAATGATTTAGAACCATAAATCATCGACACATTCCTCTCTGATCCAATTTAGTTGAGTAATTAAACCTTCTACCGCAGCTTGTTACCAATGACTATCCAGATCATGTAAGCACTTCAAGATTAATTCAACCTTTGAAGCTTAAAACCCTCATGCATCTCACATTACTAGTCCTAAGAAAGACTTCAATTAGTAAACTAAAATAAAAGAATAACACTAAGATTTGTTTAGGTTGTTCTGATTATTTTGGGACCGATATATTTCTAAATAGTGTGCTAATAAGAGATGAGGAGACACGTTGTAAGACAAAAGTGTCAAGACATGCCAAATCATGATCCAATCCATAAATCTTAATTAATCCACAAAATTTAGAAAATCAAGGGCATTTTAATGATGGGTTTAGTTCAGTCATGAGTTATGTATGCTTAGATCTTTTTAGGCTTCACAACACACTGATAAACACCAGTACATAAATAATTCACAAAGATATAGCTATCACATTGTTAGGCTATTTGTAGCATCGATTCAATTCTTTATGAAAACCAGGTGCCTGACCATATTAAAAAAACACCATTAAATATGTTTCAACTTGTCTCAAATTAAAATTAAAATTAAAATTAAAATTATATATATAGAGAGATTTTTATTGTGCTATGAAATATATATATATATATAAATATATATATATATATAAAGAAACGACAAGAAGAGAAGGATAAAAAATTGATTTAAGGTCTAGTTAGTAAATGAGCAAATTAGCAAACCAAAATTCAAAACAACTATATAGATCATTCAAGAAATTATCAACCTAGTTAACTTGAAGCAAAAGGAAATCTAGATCTCATGATTTAAACCCTTTCAAACCCTATATTTCTTTTAGAGCAAGGTAAAGAAAAAACTTAAATGACAAGAGAGTGAGAGGAAGAAACATAAATAGATTGGTGCCTAACTTCCACTTTGGTTGTGGGTCACAGTAGGCCTTTTGGGGCTTGATCCTTGTATAAAGTTTTGGGATTCAAGGAAAACATTAGGTATACCCATAAATCCCCCTAAGAGACACTTGGATGCTCCAAGATCTTGGTGGAGGGAAGAGTGTGTAACCATCTCTTCCAAGTAGTGACAAGTAGAAAAGTATCCTTCACTAAGGTGCATGTGTGGTTCCTCGATCAAAGCGTTCCATCAAAGAAGTGGTTAACTGGGTGATAACCACCATGACAACCTGTAACCATTTGTAACCACATGTAACCGTCTCATATATTTCCTCAACAACCTCCCACATGTGGTTCATAAGAGAGAATAAGTCACACGTGTGGGTACAATAGTCCACCTAGGCAAGATTGTTCTCCTAGAGTAGTCCATATGGAAACTGTGATGATGTGGAATCCATGTTATTTCTCAATGCACTATTAATGATCCCAATGCAGTGTCAGGGATCGTGAGGCATGACACATGGATCCCAAGGCATAGGTGCCACTCCAAGTGCATGTACTCATATCACAATGCAAGGTGCCCAATTATAGTGGTGGGTATAACCCCCTTACAAGTCATTAGGTGGTGCATAGATAATGATTTATTCTAGCAACAACATAACACAAGTTAATTTTTAGGATTTGCCTAAGTTTTACCATGAAAGGACAACCTTAGTCTTTACACATGTGGCAAATCCCAAGACAAAAATTATTTTCCATGTCACTAAGTTAGGGGTAGGTGATATGATGAATATCTTATGGAAGAGAAAGGGGAAAGCCTCATGACTTGACACTCAATGTAATGTAGGGTGATGCATATGTATTCAAACATTTTTTACTAACTTTCATGAGATAGGATTTAATACAGAAGCCTTTAAGAGGGAGCTTTATCTTTGAGTTACCATTTCCTTGGCATTGTTTCTTACTACTTCTTTCTTTTCCTTTTTCTTTATTTTCTTTATTTCTTTTATTCAAGTCCCTTCTTCTTTATATATTCATAGACAAACATGAGACTAGGGACATTGGTCTAGTAGTAAGGTGGCCTAGCTCAAGATTTATCATTTTTTGGATTTTAAACTTTTTATTTGCTCTTCACCTCTAGCCTTTTTGGCTTATTTGGCTTAGACTTTATTAGCTTGATCTTTCTGAATGACAATTAACAAGTCAACGATGAGCAAGAATAACATTTTTATGAGTGGATGGTAGTGAAGGGGGGAGAGTGGATAGTGAAATAAGTATGGTTAGGATGTGGAAGACACTACCCTAACGAAATCCATGATAGTACAACTTGACTTGAGACTTGAAAACACATCTAAAAGATAATTTTGTCCCACATGGAACGATCAGGCAAACAATAAAATCATTAATGTTATGTAGTGTCATTAGATCTTAATGTTGTATTTACCATGTTCATGACCAACATAGAAGGTATGACACCATGTGTAAGTATAAAACCCATATGTGAAAGAATAACATAGCAAGTGAAGTAAAGCATAGTAAACCATGATCATATATGATGAAAAATGTACCACGTGCATATGTCATCTAAGGTGTAAGGTTGGAGAGAGATGATATACAATGGCTAAGGCACTTGAGAGTAATGTGAGGTGAAATCATCATATAATTAAAGGAGAATAACAAGAATGTATGCATATGAATGACACAATCAAGATATACCATGCAAGCTGGAACACACGACACTGACTAATGGTTGGCTTTGGGATTGTTAACCCTGAAGGGACAACAAGATCCATACAAACAGATGGCTAAAGGGAATTGTTGATCAAAACCACTAAATCTATTATTATTAATGAGGGTTGATTATTCACTTTATTTCTCAAAAACATTTACTAGAGAGCATGTAACCACGATGGCTAATGGTTGGCTTTGGGATTGTTACCCCTGAAGGACAACAAGATCCATACAAACACATGGCTAAAGGAAATTGTTGATGAAAACCACTAAATCTATTATTATTAATAAGGATTGATTATTTACTTATTTCTCAAAAACATTTACTAGAGAGCATGTGAGAGAATAAATCCCTCATACATGAATATGATCATAGAAATAATTAAATTAACTTATCTATAACTTATCTAAAAATCTCATACATACATCATAAATGTTTCTCCCAACATTCAAGAATGTAAAAGATATGTCTCAAAAATCTTAGGATTAGAATAAGCATATGAAAATAGAGGTATGGAATCATTACCAAAATACTTTGCAAGGAAAGAACATGATGAATGATACTTTTAAAAAAATTACAATATTTTTTAACTTTCATAAATAACAAAAGAATTTAAAAAACTACATTTTTATAAAACTTATTTTTTAAGTAATAATTTTATAACATGTTTAAACCTTTTAAAAGGGTTTAATTTTTATCATTACTAGCTTCCCCTCATTTCATAAAAAAAATAAAAAAAGTGATAAAATAAAAAAGAGTGAACTTGCATAATACAAGATTACAAGAAGTTATTGAGAAATTAATAAAGACTAAATTAATTAGTGATAACTTTTTTTTTTCACTTTGTATAAATAGAATTTCATTAATTAATTAGTGATAACTTTTTTTTTCACTTGCAATCCTTGATCGCTCTGCAACTAGGGTTTCGTTCACCTTTGCAGCCGCGAACTGAGCCCGCACAATGGCAGCCCTACAGGGGCCCCCGAATCGAAGGGAAGGAGAACAACCCAGAGTCACCTACAGCCAGATCACGGCCAATGCAACCTCTGATACTGGAACTAAGCGGCGGGCATTTGAAATGCCTCCCGAAATGCGCGAGCAGCTTCTGGCAGAGGGAACCTTCAAAGACCGAGACATGGACATCGATTCAACCAAGGAAAAAGTCGCTGCAGGAGGTTCGGCCCCATGGGTGCTGGGGAAATGCATCCCACAGGCACCGCAAGCCCCAAAATACGTGGTCTGCTCACCCCGTATTGAGGAGCAGAAGCAATACATGAGAGATAACGCCTTAGTAGCGAAGTTCTTGGGGCTTTGGCCCTCTGAGCGAGACCTCTTCAAATGGATACAGTACTGGTGGAAACCAAAAGGCCACTATGACTTACAACTGGGCTCAAAGGGCTTCTTCACAATAATATTTCACAATCTAGAAGATCGGAACCGCATCTTCGATGGAGGGCCATACTTCTATAACTCCGCTGGACTATTTCTGAGATTCTGGACAGAAAAGTTCAGCCCAGAGAAAGAAGACTTTGCACATGCACCGGTCTGGATCCGACTATACTCCCTTCCTCAGGAATTTTGGCTGGAAGAGGTCCTTGCAGGCATTGGCAATACCATCGGCATATATGTCAAGTCCTCTGAGGCCACTAAGCAAAGGCGCTATACATCATATGCACGAATCTGTGTGTATCTAAACATAGCTAAGCTGCTCCCAGGTTCAATCACTTTGGAATATCATGACGAAGACTGGTCTCAGACCATCGACTATGAACACATTCCCTTCCGCTGCAAGAAATGCCATGAACATGGTCACCTCTTTAGAGAATGCCCACTCAATCATATCAACAAAGAAGGAACCTCAGAAGGCGGCAAGGACAATGAAGGATTCGTGCAGCAGGCAGGCAAAAGATGGCAGGGAGGAAGAAATCACACGGCCCAGGTAAACAAAGACCCCTCCACTAGCAATAAATTCACAATTTTACAAGATAAACCAGAGAGCACAGTAACCCCTGCAAATATGAATGCACCTCCACCAAACAATAAACCTCAGATTGAGAGCCACACCCCTGGGAAAATATCCAAAAATAACAACCAAGACCCATCCCCCTCGGGCCTGGAACAGGAATCGCCCGCCATGCCAGAGCTAGAAGACGTAGACGAGGAAATGGAGATAGAGGAACAGGACCTTGTTGGAGTGGATCTGGAACACCTTGAACATGCCTACCGACATCAGAAGCTCTACACCATACCCAGAGATCAATTAAGGAAAGTGCACAAGGTATTTCTCAATTCCTCTACAGGATCTTCAGCCAGAGCTAGTAAAGCCTTGGGAATCCAGGGAAGCCAGACCAAAAACTCAAGCAAAATCCAAAAGGAAGAAAAGAAAAGAGGGAGAAAATCCACAAACAAGCTCATACAGGAAATAGGGAACTTCATGGTAAACTCAGGGCAGATCCACCTGATCTCGGACAACTTCCCTCCTCTCCCACCCCCTCCGTCATCATGAAGTTTATCTCATGGAATATCAGAGGCCTTAATGGACGTAGCAAGCAAAAGATGCTACGAGAACTGATTATAGCGGAAAACCCAGACGTTCTGATGATACAGGAAACAAAATGCTCCTCGGAGGACATTGATCGAATGCTTCCTTACTGCTGGTGACAGGGGAGAGTGGTCTCGATTGATGCTACAGGTACAGCCGGAGGAGTGGCCATCCTCTGGAACACCAACATGGTTGTAATGGAAAATTTCTACACCACCAGATGGTCCATAACAGCAGAGTATAGACTCATCGGCTCTGACAGGCTCGACCACCTAACCAATGTATATGGACCGGTCAATCCAAGGGACAAATAGGCCTTCCTTAGCAGTCTACATTATCTATCCAGCCTTACCACATATGATAGATGGACTATTGGGGGCGATTTTAGCATCATCCGTAGCCTAGAGGAGAAAAAAGGGGGATCGAGGTGCTTGGATCAAGACTCCAGTGCTTTCAACAATCTGATAGATGACCTCAATCTCATAGACTTGGAAACTGGCAATGGCACTCACACCTGGACAAACAGAAGAACGGGGCTACACCAAATCGCATGCAAATTGGATCGCTTCCTCTTGTCGGAGCCTTTGATTCTGGATGGCACTGCTATGGAATCCACCATCCTAAATTACCCAAGTTCTGATCATTGGCCCATACAATTATGGGTGGATGTCTCAACAACTCCTGGAAAGAGACCTTTCAGATTTGAATAGTTCTGGCTAGACCATCCAGACTTCAAGGCAAACATTCAGGACTGGTGGCAGCAGGCAAAGATTTCTCAAGGCTCCAAAATGTATCGTTTCCAGCAGAAGTTAAAGAATCTCAAGCAAACACTCAAGCTCTGGAATAGGCAAACTTTTGGGAACATCTTTGACTCACAAAAACAGCTATCACAACAAATGAGTGAGCTTCAACATCAGATTCAGGAGCAGGGGCTCACGGATGAGCTAAAAGCACAGGAACTCGAGATAGCCCAACAAATAGCAGAAAGAAAAAGACAGGAAGAGATACTGTGAAGACAGAAGTCACGAGTCCAATGGCTTAAGGAGGGAGAACACAACACCAAATTCTTCCACCGAACTGTCATCCAGAGAAGGCATTGCAACAGGATCACACATCTGGTATCGGATGCAGGAGAAACACTCCACTCTCATGCTGACTTGGAAACAAATTTGGTTGATTACTTTCAAGATCTTCTCACAGAGCCCATAGGCGATAGGCAGAAAGCAATCAACAAGGTTACTAGGAACATACCCTCGCTGGTAACCCAGGAGAAAAACGCTGCTCTTCTCCGACCCTTCACCCTCGAGGAGGTGGATCAAGCGATGCAAGATACCCCCAAATGCAAAGCCCCGGGCCCTGATGGCTTCACCAGTGATTTCTTCCACTCTTGCTGGCAGATGATAAGAACTGAAGTTTGGGAAATTCTGGAGGAATCTAGAATCACAGGAAAGGTCCTCCAAGCGCTCAATGCCACTTTTCTTACCTTAGTTCCAAAAGTGGGGCAAGCACACCGAGCCACGCAATACCGGCCAATTGCTCTGTGCAATGTGATTTACAAACTCCTCACAAAAGTGATAGCTCGAAGACTCAAGCCAATCCTACCAACAATAATCTCTTCAGAACAATCCGGATATGTGGAGGGCAGGCAGATCCTGGACAACATCATTTTAGCCCATGAAGTCATTCACTCACTGCAGAAAACCAAAACCCCAGGTATGCTTCTCAAGCTGGACCTCTCTAAAGCTTTTGACAAAATAAGTTGGGATTATATGCGGGCAATGCTCCTAGCTTTTGGTTTCCACCAAACCTGGGTAACCTGGATTATGAATCTAACCTCTTCGGCTTTCTTCTCCCTGCTTATCAACAGTGTACCCTCCAGACCTTTCTCCCCCTCCAGAGGAATCAGACAGGGCGATCCCCTCTCCCCCTTTCTCTTCATTATTTTGGCTGAAGGGCTCAGTCGGTCCATCCATGCTGCTATAGAACAGAACCTTATGACAGGCTTACCCCTGCATGGACTCTCACCTCCTCTCTCGCATAGTCAGTTTGTGGATGATACGCTCTTAATGGGTATCCCTACAGTTCGAGAAGCTAGCTCCATCCAGGAGATACTTCAAACCTTCTCTGAGGCCTCTGGACTGGACTGTAATAAGGACAAATCCCAAATCTTCTTTTTCAATACGCCTCCTCCAATCCAAAGGCATATCTCAGATCTTCTCGGCTTCACAAGAAGCTCCCTTCCGTCCAAATACCTTGGCTTACCCTTAATAGACAAGGCCCTCAGAAACTCCTCCTAGGAGCACCTCCTAACCTCGTTTTCCAAAAGATTATCCTCCTGGACCTTTAGAGCCTTAAACCTTCCAAGTCATCTAATTCTGCTCAAAGCTGTTCTTCAGGCTCTCCTGATTTATGCTTTTTCAGCGCTAGCTGCCCCTAAATTCATTCTCACCCACCTCAAAAATCTTCAAAGGAATTTCATCTGGCAGGGCCTCAACAAGGAGAAGAAAATAGCTTTAGTCAGCTGGGAAAAACTCTGTCTTCCCAAACTACAAGGAGGATTGGGGGTAAGGGACCCCTCTATTATGAACAAGGTTCTAAGTGCCAAAATTTGGTGGCGCTAGCTAAAATACCCCAGAGATCTTTGGGCCAGACTATGGAGGAAGAAATACACCCCCACTACAGCAGAAAAAAACCTCATCAGATGGAATGGAGACAACACGGGCTCTCTAATCTGGACAGCAGCCAAGCAAAATAGACAGTTGGTTACACATCATGCTTTCTGGGAAATAGGAGATGGGAAAACGACTCTGTTCTGGCAGGATTCCTGGCAGCAATGGCCTGTCCTGAGCACTGAGGAATGGGCCAGCGATATCTGCACCCAGAAAACAAGGATGGGCCTGACTCGAGTGGCGGATTACTGGCAAGACAACCCCACTGAGCACACATGGCGATGCTGGCACAGTGACAGGATAAGCAGTACTCTCGGAGAGCATTACGACTGTTCCCCCCTCCAAGAGGAATTGACTAAAAGAATAATACCTATACAAGCTGGGGAAGATACTCTTCATTGGGGCTACCAACCACAAGGATTCTTCAGCACGAGGGAAGCCTATCAGCTAAAAGCCCGGTCAAACCCTCCCCCTGACTTGGAAATCTGGGGAAAGATATGGAATCTAAGGCACTGGCCGAAAATTACGCTCTTCCTCTGGCTGGTCTCCCACTCAAGCATTCTGACTTGGGACAATCTCCTGAAAAGAGGTTTTGTGGGACCCTCCTTGTGTATTCTATGTGGAGAGGCAGAGGAGACTATGAATCACCTCCTCAATACTTGCCCATACACAGCCCATCTCTGGGATCAGGCAGCAATTACCATGCGTACTTCAGATCGGATCAGGGATTGTGTTCGCGCGACCATCACAAATTGGAGAGATCAGGCTTTCCAATCCCCTCTCCTTAATCGAATTTGGAAGCTCCTACCCGGCTTCATCCTCTGGCAAACGTGGAAAGAACGAAACCGAAGAATTTTCAGAAACACCTCACTCACTTGGCAACAATGCTGGAGATTTTGTTACCGCAACATCATTGAAACTCTCCACCTTAGGAATTGGACGGAAGCCGACTCTACTTGCTCTCCCTCGGAACTCACCATACTCCGTCACTGGACTCCCCTTCCTGCTCCTCAAGCCGGCCTGCTCCCCCCCTCTCCTGCCAACCCTTTGAGAAGCCCCTCCTTCTGGTCCCCACCTCCTCAATACTTTGTTAAGCTCAATTTCGACGGAGCCTCTAAAGGCAATCCGGGCGCTGCAGGGTACGGGGTGGTCTTTCGTAATCACCACGGGCACATCCTAGACTTAGTGGCAGGATCCCTTGGGCACTCGATAAATAATGTAGCGGAGCTGTGGGGACTTGTCAAGGGACTGCAGCAAGCCATCAAAAGCAACTACACCAAGGTAATTGCCGAGGGAGACTCTCAAGTTATCGTTAGCCTGTTGAAGCGCATCTTAAGTGGAGCAAAACCAGACAGTATATCGCCAAGTTGGAGACTATCACATGGCCTACAAATCATTGCCAGTTTACTCAATCCAAATCTGGTCATCATCCCCACACACGTCCGCAGGAAGGCAAATCAAGTGGCCGATGAACTCGCCAACTTGGGTGTCAACTGGAGAGGCCCAGACCTTCACTGCAATGCAGCTCAGGATCGGAATCACCCCATTCTACAGCAGTGTATTCACAAAGTTGGAATGGTAGATACCTCCCCGGATGGGGTGTCAGACGAGCTATCGTGGCAGGAGGCGGATGAGGGTACTGGGCGTCGTGGCATGGAGACACATGCTGGGCATGCGCCACAGCCAGTCACCCCACCTCGTATTTAAACGCGTTAATGTTGATATGAGTTGCATTTATGCAAGAGTCCTTTCGCTGCAAGTTCGAATGCGTTGGGTTATAATGGCGACGGTTAACTTAAGTCTGCTGATAGTCGGGCTCATTCTGTCGAAGCTGGATTGTCACCTTGCTCTTCTCCTCTGGTGCGAACGAGACCCCATCCTCCCCCGGTGCTCGTCGACCTTTGCTCTTCCTGCAATTCGCCTTGACTGCTATATGACGAGGCCAAGAGGCAGACCACGGCGAGGTGCGCCATGGAAGCCTCGACGACCCTCGCCTTCTCCTCCAGACACATCCTCCGACGATTCCCCTCCTCGCCTTCAGTCAGTCTCCTCCCCGATAAACCTGCAACCTCAGCAATTTGGCTCCATGGCAATCATTCCGACTACTTCAATTACACTTCTTCGGCTCCTCCACGATCCCGGACCATCCCAAACTCCTGCTAGCCACTTCGGTCGTGGCCAGGCCTATCAGAGAAGACCCAGTCCACAAGCACCCGATATCCAAGCCTCCTTCGACAGAGCACAGTTCCGAGACAATTTAGCCACCTTGTACACCCTGGTATTTGAGCTTCGGCAGGAGGTAGCAGACTTGCATTATCGTGTGGAAGCCACAGAAATTAAGGTGGCAAACTTTCTCCAAATTCTGGCGTCCATGCACGATGCCTTGTTCCTGGATTCTGAGGAAGAGTCCGCAGAGGGAGACCCCGAAGTCGATGGAGATGAAGATCAGAATCCTGTGACGAGCCCACCAGACAAGAGCAGGGAAGAGGAGATGCACGAGGACACCGCCAAGGTAGCTGAGCGCAACCAGGAGAATGCCGAGCATTGGAGTGACGGGACAGTGTACATCGAGGAAGAGCCTTGGTCCGACGACCCTCCATCCACTTGGCCAAGCTACCAGCCAGGTGTCTAAGTTTACTATGTCTAGCTATCCAGGTGTCTAAGTGTCTAGGTTCAATATGTATGTCAAAGACAAGTTATGCTATCTTTTTTAAATTTGCTCATGACTTAATAGTCCAACGCT